>QEAP01000605.1:0-13895 GCA_006535975.1 Chytriomyces confervae | reverse complement strand
AAAAAAAAAAAAAAAAAGGGGAAATAGACGGTGAGGAAAAGAAGAAAGGAGTTGAAAAAAAAAAAAAAAAGCAATACAGATATAGAATTTCCAAGCCAAATACAATAAACAACACGAATCGCAACAAAAATTAATATGAACACCTCCGTTTTCTCCTTTCGCAAACATGCAAAGCAGCGGCTCACTCGTTCAATTAAGAAATCCACTCTGCCCACTCTGTTGCTGCTGCTGCTGCTGCTGCTGCAAAGGTGGCTGCATTTGTCCCATAAGACCAACTCCATCCATGCCAGCCTTTCTCCCGGCGACAGAATTTTGAATCATCATTGCCAGCATGTCGTCTCCCCCAGAAGGCGCCCCTCCACCTCTAATCCCACCAAAGAATCCTGGCGGTGGGCCTCCAGGCCCCATCATTCCTGGAGGCATTCCACCCATCCCAGGTGGAGGAGGCTGGCCGTGTCCAATCATTCCAGGTGGAAGCTGCATTCCCATCATTCCCTGAGGTGGGCCCATACCACCACCTCCAAACATTCCAGGTGGAGGCATTCCCAGCATTCCAGGCGGGGGTGCTTGACCTCCAAGCATTCCTGGCGGAACGCCTTGAATTCCGGGTGGTGGTTGTCCATTCATGGGTAGTTGAGGTGGCCCAAATCGCTGTCCCATTGGTGGCGGCATTCCATTCATGAACCCAGGTCCTCCACCGGTCGCCAAATGAGGCGGTTGCTGCATGAAGGGTCCCGGTCCTTGCGGTCCATTTCCTAGAGGACCTCCTCTTTGTTGCAACTGCTGCTGCTGTTGAAGCATGTGAAAGTGATGTTGTTGCTGGTGCTGCTGCATCAAATACGGTGGTATTCCGTTATGAGGCTGCGGCGGTTGCATATGTTGCTGATGTTGGTTATATTGCAGATGTTGCGGTTGCTGGTTTTGGTTTAGTTGCTGCTGTTGCTGCTGTTGAAGGAGAGGTGCCATGTTGGAGGGGGAATCAATGCGATTTGGAAGCATGGGCCCACTTCGTTGTGGTTGAGCATTTTGCTGCTGTTGTTGGGCAAAGAAATGCGGAGGTAATCCACCATTGGCACCTCCATCATTGCCCTGCATTCCGAAAGTCGGTATGGTCCGACCTTGGCTTGGTTGAGGCTGCATCTGCCTGGATAAGGAAGCTGCATCATGTTTTTGCAAATGACTGGGAGCTTGCTGTTGTTGCGTCGTTTCTTGTACATTGGAGCGCGCCAACATCTCCATGACGCGCGCCATATCCGCAGCATCTCCATTATCGCCACCTTTCCGATCATTTGCTTCCATATCGGATTCTGTGGGCACTTCAGCCTGTCGAGTCTTTTCTCCACTTGCAGCGGCACCTCGGCCAGTAATTCCCATAATTTTCAGAACATCTTCTTCGGACATGAGTTTCTTGGAAGGGCCTTTGGGAATCTGCGAACCCTGTTGCATTTGTTGACCAACTTGTGGACGCCCATTTTGTTGCCGGAATGCTGCCCCATTCGGCGACCCAAACTCGTTCGGTTGTTGCAACTGTTGGAGCGGAAGATCTACTCTACCTTTCGATACTCCCGGGGGTGCATTCGGCCGCTTTGATGTATCGGCAGCGCCACCACCTGCCAATTGCTGCAAAATCATGGCGGACATGCGCTGCGAATCTGCCGAACCAAGGCCGGCACTGAGAGCAGCCAATCGTTGCTGCTTATGAAGCTGGTTTTGTTCCAACTGCTGCTGATGCATCGCCATTAAATCAACGGGCCGCTGGTCTCGCATTTGGTCCTCCCGCCTTTGCTGCTGCTGCTGTTGTTGCTGAATGTGGTGGTATTGATGATTGTGCTCTTCATGCTCTCTCTCTTTTTGTTGCTGCTTGAGTTGTCGGATAATTTCTTCTTCAGAATGAATGGCCCCAGACACAGGCGACAGAATTGGTTCCACTCCAGCAGGACCCTTTTTACCAACTCCTTCAGAATTCATCTTGCCGAGCAGTCCCATCAAGTTTACACCGGACTGGGGCGTACCAGAAACAGCCCCTTCCCGACTTTGTTTTAACTGGTCGAGATTCTGATGTACGGATTGGTTTTGTAGCTGCTGTTTGGACTGCTCCGGTTCGAACATATCCACGAATCGAGATTTAAGAGGGCTCGCTGTCGAGGGTGCTGAGTTCTCTCCATCCATGAAGAGCTTCAAAAACGGGGACTCCGCAACTCCCCGCAGCCCACCCAACATGGCTCCGCGTCCGGTATTTAAAGGTCCCACAGGGGGAATACTAGCAGTGTTTGCTGCAATGGACACAACGGATGGGATAGTGGAGTGAGTTGCACCCAGGTCCGCGAAAAACATTTGTTCAACTTCGTTCAACGACTTTGGCGCAGGGAACGAGAATGGTAATGGAACAGGAGTATTTGCGCTCGATGTTTGCTGGGGCACAGGCGGCGGTGAGTCCGGCTCGCCTCGCTCTTGTCGCTCACGTTGTTTCATTTGAAGGCGAAAAATTTGGATCGCGTCCAAACCTTTGTAACGAGGGTCCATGTTAGCAGCGGACGAGTTGGATGATTTCAGGGCTGCCCCAAACTCAAACTGGGTTCGTTCAGGGGCTTGTTGCTTTGCCGTGGTGGGCGGGGCAGCATCAGATTGTGTTGATGACGGGGGTGCCACGGCTGATGGTTCGGAAGGTGGATTATTTGAAGATGGCTGATGAGATGATGGGGACGGGAGCGAAGATTTTTCCGGCGACTTTTCGTTCCTTGAGCGTCGATTGTTGTTGTTTCGCCTTTGCTTGGAATCTGGAGTGTCTGCATTGGGGTCGGCCATCCATGCCGGGTCTCTATCACTGCGGTCTCTGTCCCGCTCACGATTGTTTTCACGATCACGCTGGTTGTTTGGCCTCCCGACACGTGGCAACTGGTTCTTGTTGCCCGTTTGAGAAACTGATGTGGCATGTTAAGAACGAAATGCCACATGAATGAAAAGAAAAAAGAAGGCCTCACTTCTCGCACCCGTTGAATCAAACACCTTCCTGTCTTTATTTGCAGATTCATCGGCTGCATCGGCAAGCGGAGACCCATCAACGGACACCTTTGGATTTTTTTTAGTTTACCAACGGATGCACCGGGAATATTTCTTCACCTTCGGCGGTCGCGGGAAGTTGTCTCTGTTTTGGCGACGATCTCTTCCTTCGCGTGGCGTGTTGTCCTTGTCGGCGTTGGCGGTGCTTGGACGGCTGTTTGAAAGGGTAAGGCAAAACAGTCAGAGGCTGTCAGTAGGCTATACGGAACACACAGGAATGGAACAAAATGCATTCGTTCATCCATGCATGTCAATGTGATGGATGTACGCACCGGCCCTGGGTTGCTGGCTGTGGCTGATACGAGTCTATCTCTGGCAACGACGCTGGGCGCTGCACAAGCGGGCTGTTTGCAAGAGCGAGCAGCTGCGCAACGGTGTAGCGGATGATACCCGACCTGCCCGTGTGGGCAGTGTCAGAGTCAGGCGTCTGCATTTACAGTTTATGGTTTGGTAAATATTTTTAACGAATTGTGCAGCATCCATGCTGAACTTAAATATGGAGTTGTTCGGTCATCCTTGGAAACAAAAAAACAACAAACAAAAGCAAACAAATATTCCAGGCGGGCGTCTCCGTCTCGTCAAGTCACCCATCCACTATGTCGTCCACAAGTGTGCTCCAATATGCGGCCGAAGTGGCGAGGGAAGGTATGCCGCCATCGCCGTTCACGATTCCGTGTTCTGAACATGTCTCAAATCCAATGGGACCCGCATTAGACTTGTCGCAAGCTGATTCAGACAATGCTCATCGAATTCGTCATCCGACAGACCGTTCGCGAGGGGATGTCTCCGTGTGCGACTCCAACTGGAGTATGCAACATGCAGCTGCCCACAGTCCTGACCCTACTCCCAGCTGCCCGACAATACATACTTCGATATTTATAACCCGTTCGGACAAGTCTCCGCCGATCGACGTGCTTCCGTCGTTTCATCAGGAATCTGTCCGTTTTCACTTTCCAGTTCAGTGTCCGGAAGACGACTCCACAAATTTGTCCGTGTCCGGATTTTTCTACTCATCCGACACTCAAAATATTCGCGTACAAGAGACTCTCAGATTACTGGTACTTTTATTTTACAGTGCAATTAGGGTACTTTTCGACCTAGTTTGTTGCTGACCTGTTGTTCTCTTTTCGCTGTCTGGCACTTTTCAGAACGAATTACCCGCCGCACCTAAACCCAAAGATGCTCCCTTTAACGCTTCACTATTTACATACATTGCATCCAAACCGATACGCAATAACTCCATTGCATCTCCTTCCCCTATCGTGCGTTCAAACCGGCAGCGGTACTACCCAGATTCCACTCCTCCTTCTACAAACCAACCAGCAAAACATGATCGCTTATATGGAAAAGTGCGAAGCCTTAGCCGTGCTATTAGTGTCCTGAAAGAGCAAGGCCGTGGATCCGAGGACTGCGCCACATTCAGTGCCATTCCTGTAGAGTTATATCCAGCTGCAACGTCTGAAAACGCATGGAATCCGAGAAAACGATCATTTGCTTCTATAAAGTCTGGGAAAGCTTCCCCTGCTTCCGCTTCTTCATCCAAGTTGGCAGCCACCATATCTTCTAAACTTACGAAAAGGAGAGCAAGTTTGGAGAAAGGTCTTATCTTTAAAGAGGTGGACTTGGAAGAAAATAAGGCTCACAAAGTCGGGATGAGCGATGCGCATGTTGGTCAAGAACCTAATCGACAAGTTGGTATGAACCAGCTTGATTCAGAGTTGCACAGTTACTTAAATAACAACGGGATACGAGCACAACCGGCGTGTTCCGATAATCCCTTTCAAGAAGATTCAGAAATTGGTTCGGTCTCCATGGATTATGACGAGGACATTGCTGACAAAAATTCAACCGAAGATTTTTCGGACATGAATGATGACGCTCATTTGACCGATGACGAAGACATTCCGCATCTTTGCCCTGCAGCACCTTATCCTCAAGAGTCGTCATCTCTCGAATCGACGGTATCAGATGATCCCTTTGTCGCCGCAGCACAAGCACTGATGCTTTTTCAAACAAGCAATTCATCGAGGACCAACTCTCCAATGCCGCAACAAACCACTATTCCCGAAGGTTCCAGGGTCACAGATAGATCGCTTCCCTTTTCCGCGCCACTCTCCCACTCACTTAAATCAACACCTTCAAAACCATCGCAAGAAAATCTGCTGGTCTCAAGTCTCTCAGCAAGAGCACGACGAATTAAAACTCCATCTGCGCGACCCCAATTAGCTCAAAAATTCACCCCGCGATCAACGGAAACACCTCAAAAACAAACACCACACCGGTCCAACTCAAAAACACCATCTCAGCTGAAGTCACACATAAATCAATCTGCAACCGCATCGGGAGCCATCAGGATGCCAACTTTGCTGCTCCACAGCCCACCTATCAGTGAAGAAGGAATTTCTTCACTCACCTACGACTGCACGCAACCTCCGAGACGGCCAAATTTGAGGGCTGACGTGGAATCACCGGGGCCTCGAGAAATTTTGAACACACCTCGGCGGCCAGAAGTCGAGGGTAGTTCTCCGGCACTTCCTGCAAATTTAATGCTGTCTTTTCGAGGTTCGCAAGGAACTCCGGTTCGACAAGAGACAGCAGTTGGTGCGAAGCCTCCGGCGCTTCCTGAGTCATCGTTCTGGAAGCGTTTTGGGGCTTTGAGCGCACAAGTAACTACCGCACCAGCGTCGAGTACGTCTGGAGGTGGAAGTGGATCGGTAACGATTGCCGGGACTGGTCTTGAATTTGGAGGCAGCGATGAAACAGAAGATGAGGACAGTAGTAGTATGGACGATCAAACTGATGCTTTGGATCACTCTGATGATGATGGTAGTGGTGTTGAGGGTGAGAATGATGATCTTGGCGTATGCGGTCTCAAAACTGGTTCAGACCGTGAAGCTGTGTCGCGGCTTTTGTCTGGGATTCGAGCAAGAGGGGCAGGTCAGAGCGAATTTCGTGGAATGTGAGAGCAGGTCTGGCATGCTCTCATTCTCTTGTGTAACTTTTGGGATTTAGTTATTGGAGCTGAAAGATAGTCTTTCTGGATGAACTCTTTTTATCCCTTTTTTTTTTTTGTCTTCTTTTTTTCCTGCTTATTATTATTACCTTCTTCTCTTCGATACACTTCTCTATATCATTCCCATATCCCCTAGACCCTCTATCTTGCCCTTGCACCTCTGCTGCTTTCACTTCTTTTTTTGGCCCCTTGATTTATGCGCTTCTGCAATAAATATTCCAAATATTTCATCCGATGAGTCTCATTCCAAAATATCGCAACCCGTATAAATGCAACGCTGCCACATCCACTCCAGCTCTCTCTCTCTCTCTCTTAAGAGTACGATCGTCATCCAATGTGCCAGACCACCCTTCACACAAACACAAACAGGGATATTTCCCTTCCCTGCCATGGGCATTAGCTGAGTTTACAAGTGCGTTGCGACCAAGGGCTACCTGCCAGCCGCGATCTGATTTCCCGCAACAGTGCGCCGACAGTTGTTTGAAAAATCTTGAAAAACTCAGAAAATGGAGGATTGGAAATCCCTTCCGTTGCACACGCAGCAGCGAATTTCATCGAACACTGCAGCTGATGAGCCACCAGCTTATTGAACAAAGCATGAAATGATATTCAAACGAAAGCGTTGAGCTCGAATAAACTCTTGTGCATTCGCAACGCGTGTTTTTGTTTGTTCGCATGACGAATTGTACCCTCGGCGCTTTTGACAGAGGTGCCTTTCAGAGCCAGACAACATCCTCATTTTAACTTCATGCCATCCACACCGAGAGAGGGAGAATAACATCAAACGAAACTGTGCAGTCAAAATATTTACTCAGTATTCAACTCTCCTTGCTCTGAGCTGTGGCCGGCCAATACGCCTCTGATTTCGGCAACTTCTTCCACAGGCTCAACCCGCTTCACTAAAAAGCATTCCGCATGGCTTGACGCAAACTCTCGCACATAATCAACGGTCAATGCAAAATAAGCGATCGCTAGAATCACCCCTTGAACAAACCTCCTCTCCGCCTCATATAAGATTCCACTGCTACCTGTGGACCCAGCAATGTTGTATCCGTGCACTGAAAACACCTCATCTTCCCTTGAAAGCGTGTCATCATCTCCGAACGGGGTCCCTGCCCGCATCCACCACCACTCCCCAAACGCCCACCAAAATTGCACAAACTCACATGCTTTACACCAAAAAAACGCACCAAATTCACGCATTTCATCTGCCAAATGGTGGGGATGCGACGTCACTTGAACAGCACATTTGCAAAGAGGACACACGGCCGTAATTGGTGGAGCTTCAAAGTTTGATGCCGCGGCAGACATGCTGGCATTGAGCCACCGATCAATGCAGTCCTGATGAAACATGTGGAAGCATTGCCGCAGCACGCAAGGACGTTCATCGGCTTTATAGTCTTCCAAACAAATAGCGCAAATGTCCTGATGGAATGGTGTGTGCTGAGAAGGGTTTGCATCTGCAGGAATTTGGATTGAATCGGAATCTTTTGATGATTGGCGTGGAGATTGAAAGTCCTTATGCCGCACTTGCGAGATGGCCGAAATGCGCAGCGAGCGCTGTCTCGACTGAAGCGCAAAGGGCCGAGCGATGGCTACCAAACCTTGAAACACAACTGCGACAAGAAGGGGCACGCAGAGACATAGTATTGTGCAGGTGCAAGCGAGGGTCGAAAACACACTCAGCGGGGATATCTTTGCATACACGGGCGCCGAGAGGCTGTCTTGATACAGAATGGCAAAGTCCAATGGAGACAGATGGAATAGAGGTATGTCGGTGGTGGCATGCTGGCGTTGGGGTGTTGTCGATTCGGATTCGTGAGTTTCTGGTTCAACAGATTTGCACCGCTGAAACATGGTCAGGGAGGAATGATGCCTTGCAAGAATCTGATCTGTGACGGATGAAGAAGACACGAAAAGCGCTGCCGCGTTTCGACTCAGCGACAGACAAAGAGCGGGTGTCTCTGTCGTTACTTGAGGCGGAGCTCCCTTGCAAACACACTCCATCTCATCGCCGATACCTCCTCCTTCACTGCCTGCGTATAAAACAGCTACTGGAAACACGTCGCCATCCTGGCCGTGCTCCATATGAACCGACAACGCGCCCGACACATCACCAAGCCCTAACGTGCTGTCCTTGTCCAATTGTGCGTTGATGCGCACTTGAATCCCGCTCGTTGGTTGCTGATACGAGAGTGTGGCTGCCTCTGCGATACCAATCAGACGCCAAAGTGGCACTGCAAGCACTTTCATGGTTGGAGCTTGATTTTTCTATCTTTTGTAAATCTCAGGCCGCAACAAAGGCTGCCAATGTGGTTTACAGTGTTATTGCTTCTATTTTCTCCCACTAAATGCTTAAATATGAGGTCGTGGATGGTAGGCAGCTGGTATGAGGGTAGCTGATATGAGGTTTGACTTAAATTTCAAGGTGTGAAGGACAGGGAGCGAGTCAGCCAAGAACAAAAAGATGATTGTACAAGAACACTTGGGTCTCGAAAGTTCAATAGTTCAATACTCAAGGTCGTCAAGTGAAGGAACCTCGGCATCCGCCTCGAGTGAGTCAGAAGATTGACGACTCCGGCGAAAAGAGCCTAACTGGTTTGCGTCTTGATCGTCATCAGATAACCGCAGCATATCGAGATCGCTGACAAGACCGTATCCGGGCGGATGAATCGATTGCTTGCACAATGGGCACACACCGACTTCATTCGTGAGCCACCTGAGCGAGTTATCATGAGTTTGAAGATATTGATTACACGGATTCAAAGAATAGCAAATTCCTACTTGTCGACGCATTTGGCATGAAACTCATGGTTGCAGGGTAAAATCCGTATTTCTTCCCCAGTCGCGTATTCCTCCAAACAAACGCTGCATGCAGTATCAACTGGATCCTGATCGACAGAGAGCTGACTCAAATCTGATGGTTCATTGCAGACCACACGCACACGCATTCCGTGGATGGCTCTCAATGCGCTCCTCGACAGCCACCGCTTCTTCAGGTACAAATTTGTTTCGAATAGCGCCACAAAGAAAAACGGCCATGCAAACACGAGCAGCATATATAGCAGATAGATTCCCGATGGGTCGGGGATAATGCGGATCCAAACACCGTCACTGTAGCCTTCATCCTGCATTATGTGCATCAGGGTTTGATATTCAGCGTAACCAGTGAAGACTGACGGGATAAGAATCCGGTTTGCCAGACGAGAGTCGGCATGCGACTCTGGAACGAGCACGGGCCACCATGCAGTGTGCACGGTGGCGGTCTCTGCAAAGATAACAGCTGCAGCCCCCGAACTTTGCGCAGCCAGGATAATTTGTGTGGGAGAGCAAGCTGGATCTTTGATGTAGGGTACAAGCGCAACGAAAGGTGCCATGATAGCTGTGGGATAGGAAACAGGAGAACATGAACGGTCGAATTCGAGTTGAAACAGGGGCAGCGACTGGTGTGAATGTGTTGTATGAGGCAGTTGGTTTGATTCATGGGAGTGTTGCGAAGCCAGTTCGAGGATTTGGTCGAGAGGAAGTGTGTTCGAGCCAAGCTGCGTCGCGCGACAGCGCATTCTGCTCATGTGCATGTGTTCTTTGCTGTCGAGTGCAATGAGTGTACATGCAAGCACTCGCTGCACTGCGACCAGGAACAGCAACAGTCGTGCGTGCTTGTGCATCCCACGTGGTTTGTGGTTTAAGCAGGTTAAATAAACTAAACTTAAACCCAAAATATTTGCAGGTTCAAAGCGAGTTGAACATTCACTTTTGTAATAACAAAAACAGTCCGCAAACACACACACACAATGAAGCTCCTCTCCGCTGTCGCGTTCGTCGCCGTCGTGGCCGTCGCCGTCCCAAACCCACAGCCCGCATTCGGTCTCAAGCAGGCCGTTGCCATGCTCGGCTTCCACAAGCAGTTGATCAACGACGCCCCCAAGCCATCCCCCTCCCCAGAATACAAGGCTCCGCAGTACAAGGCTCCTGAATATAAAGCTCCTGAATACAAGGCACCCGAGTACAAACAGCCGCAGTACAAGCAGCCTGAGTACAAGCAGGAGCAATACGCCCCATCCAAGGGATACACCACTGACACACCCTTCCGCTGTGGATCCTCATGGGAGAACGCCAACTCCAAGTGTGGAGATGCTTGCCCATCAGGAAAGGACTTTGAGTGTGGATACGGCGAGAAATGTTTCCGTGACTTGCAAAAGACGTGCGACTCTTACCAGCCACAGCAACCTTCGTACTACCAGCCCCAATACGAGCAGCCAAAGTACGAGCAGCCCAAGTACGAGCCCAAATATGAACAGCCTCAGTACAAAGCGCCCGAGTACAAGCAGCCACAGTACAAGAACAATGAAGCCATCTCGTACTCCCTCGAATCCGTCCTTTCCCCCGGCTACTACGTCTACTGGAGCAAAGATGGCTCTGCAACCCTTTCTAAATCTGTGGACATCTACACCACTCAAGTTTCCAAACACCACAAGAATGAAATCTTCATCACGGTTAAATCAGACGGCTACAACAAGCAGGATGTTTGCCTTGAAGGTGAAAAGAAAAACTACGGTGAAGCTGTGTTTGCAAACTGCCCTGCCGGTGGCAACTCATACAACAGTGGGGATGGAATCACCACTTGGAGTGTTGAAGAAGTTCAGTCCGGTTACGGCGGTTACGACAGCAAGTATGATGACAGTGAATGTATTTACGTTGTTTTCAAGCACAAGGATTCATACGGAAAGAGCTGGTGTCTGGATGCTGGAGCCAACGATTCTTATGGGGTTAAGGAGGGCCACAAGATGATTACCTTTGAGTGTAAACCCAACCACAAGCCACAGCAGTGGAAGGCTTGCGAAGCCGAGTCATCGTACTCGAGCAGCAACAACTACAAGTCATACTGATTTGCTGGTCGGAAGAGCCCACCTTTTTTAAATTTCAGAAGCAATGCTCTGCGATAGTTCTTGTTCATTTATTAAAACATTTGTATCTTTGAATCCACTGTGAGACGCCCATCACCAGAGCAATTTGTGGTTCCACAGAGAACTGTGCAAAGGTTGCCGACTGTGTAGCAAACTCCCTCTTTTACGGTCTCTGGCAGTGCAAATACTGGTAACATGACCAAACAAACGCTTTATTTTCCCGAACGAACTCATCATTCTCTTGACTTTTTTGACGACTTTTTGGATTTCTTCTCCTTTTTGGAGCCATCGTCTTCCTCATCCACAGCGCTCTTTTTTGAAGACTTCTTGCTCTTCTTAGACCCACTTTGCTCCTCCTCTTCCGCATCATCCCCATTCTCCTCATCTGCAGGTGGTGGTGGAGCAGCAGCCTCTTCGACAGGCTTTTTGCTCTTTTTGTCCTTCTTGGATGAAGAGGCCTCTTTGCCGTCCTTTTTAGCCGCACCATCCAACTTCAGATCACTGACTCCGTTTGTAAGCGCCGCCGCCGCAGCAGCCTCGGCACGTTCCTGCGCGTATTTGGCCTTCAACGCAGCCTTGTAATCATGAATGTCTCCTTCGAACTCTTCAATGCCTCCGTCGCGAACAATCCAGATTTCTTTGGCGACTTGATCAATCAATCGAAAATCGTGGGTGACGAAAATAACACCACCGTCGTATTCGTTGATCGCTTCGGCGAGGGCATCGATTGTTTCAAGATCTAACGCGTTCGTAGGTTCGTCCATCTGAAAAAATCAAATGAAAAAGGACTTGTGAGTTTAAAAAAGAGATAACAATTTGTACACATGATGCTCACCAGAAACATATGCGGGGTGTGAAGAGCCAAGTAACAGAAGAGGACACGTCGTCTTTGTCCGTCACTTAATTGTTTCATTGGGACAACGTGGCTCTTTCCAGTCAAACCAAACTTGCCGACTTCACGACGCATGTCTTGCGGTTTAATATCTTTAAAGTGACGGCAAAGCCATTCAACTGCACTGACTTCCATGTCCAGTTGGTCGCCCATGTGCTGGTTGAATTGGCCGATACGGAGGTGGTGATGCCTCTCGACGCTGCCGGATGTGGGGTCAAGCTCTCCCAGCATGAGTTTGATAAGAGTAGATTTTCCCGCTCCATTGGGTCTGTAGGTTTTCACAAGATCAGGGTTCTTGTCTTGAATGATGATTCAGTGAAATTCGACTTACCCAACCAACGCAATTCGAGCATCCAAGTCCAAACCAAAGTTCATGTTTTTGAACAAAGGCTTAGCAGGATCGTATCCAAAATCAACATCGTTGAACTTGAGCACTGGTGGTGGCAACCCTCCGCCACATTCACCGAAACGAATCGTCAACTCCTTGTCCTGAATCAATTCCTCCTGCAAGTCTTTGTTGCTCTCCTTCTTTTTTTCTTGCTCTTTTTCCATGTTCTTGAGTTTGGCTTTGGCTTGGGTTTGTGCAGCAGTTCCAGTCTTGGTCAGATTTTGAGCCACTGCGGCCATCTTTTTTTCATTTTTCATGGCTTGTTTTGTGAGAAGTGCAGTTTTGTCGGCACGCACTTTCGTGAATGTGTTGTAGTCACCCTGTTTGTTTCCAAGATGGTTTAATGCAAATATGCAAACAAGAATCCCATGTACTTTTTTTACCTTGTAGTAATCCAGTTTTTGATGGTACAAGTGAATGATATCGGTACAAACTTCATTCAAGGTGTCTTGTGAGTGGCATGTCAACACCAAAGTGTGTCCGGCCAAGTTGTGCACCAGGTACTCTTCCAACCATACCACCGCTTCCAAGTCCAAATGGTTTGTGGGTTCATCGAGGAGCATGAGAGTTGGTTTCACAAACAAGACACGCGCAAGGGAAATGCGCATACGCCAGCCTCCAGAAAGGTCCTTTGTCTTCGTTGCAATGAGTTCGTCGCTGAAGCCGAGACCGCGCAGAATTTCGAGCGCTTGACGTTCTTCGCCTGAGACTTCAAGGTCTCCGAGACGGGTTTGGATTGCGTCCAGACTTTTTTTTTTTTTTTCATTGCTTGTCAGATTCTGCGTGTTCCCATCAACAGCATCCAGAACTCACCGTTCCATGTTCTTTTGCGGGTCATCCAAAAGATGGGTCATTTCATCCATGAGACATTCGCGCTCGGTTTCGTTGATGTTGAGAACTGCTTCGAGAGACGTCATTTCCGTAGGCCCAAACTCTCTGTCGAGCAGGTAATAGTCGAGCGCAGCAGGGGTAGGCACCAGTCCGCAGGCAATGGCATGCATAATGGTACTCTTTCCTGACCCGTTTGGAGCAATGAGACCATACCGTCTTCCGTTGATGAAGGTCAGATCAGAGTCCTTGACAAGAAGCCGTCCTGTAAGAGGGATATTTTAGATGGAATACATAGAATGATACTGGTAGCGAGACTGAAGCTAACCATACGCTTGCAGCGAGAACTTCTCAATCTGGACGTCTCTCGAGTTTGGGGGTGATAGCAAGGTGCCAGTGACTGCAATAGCGTCTGCGATGGCTGCTGTGACTTGACCATCGGCACCGACAAGGACAGCTCCACTTGCGTAGGAGGACTTCACTTTGAGATCGCGGTGGGCAAATGCGTCGTCTTCGTCCATTTTAAGCTGGCTTTTTGTAGAGATGCAAAAAGAAAAACACAAAGGAGTTCATTTTATCTGTGGCGGAGCTCGATTATTACTCGCGGGCACCTGGGTACCACGCCGCCAGTCTGACATTTCAGGTTCTATGCTGTCATGTACTGTTGAGACTCCAGGGGAGCCCGGTTCAAAAAACATGCATTCTGAAAAGGCAGATTGACCAGTTACGTAGAGTATTTATATCAACAACGCGACAAAACTAAAGAAGAAATCAACTGAGCCATCATTTCTTGTAGTAACCCTTCTT
>QEAP01000604.1:0-13899 GCA_006535975.1 Chytriomyces confervae | reverse complement strand
AGCCCAATGAGATTTTCTGGGAGCCAAAAATGTATATAAGGAGAGCTGTTTTGATGTGTTGTGATTCACCTTAAGATAATAAATAGTTATCATTGCCCAAGTCAAACCCCAACACTCCAAAAACAGATGATGTTGCTGTGGTCGCGGATGTGGCACCAAACGAAAATGCACTGCCACCACGACTGGCACCAAACAAATTCTCCCCTCCTGAAATTGTGGTCGCAGCAGGCCCAAGACGCGCCAGAATACTCGGACCTTTCGTTGACGCAGTGGCTGGCCCCAATCTTGAGAGAATGTTTGATTTTCTGGCTGGGTTTGCTGTGTCCCCAAGCTGAGCATCATATCTGAGAGAACAATTGATATCTTCAGGTTGAGCGACACAATCCATATTGGTATCAGGTGCAAGCATGAGCGTCTCATCGCGGACCATCGAAATGTAGTGGTACAAGGTGCCGGCAAGTTCATGTTGTAACTTTTCCAGATCGCTCGAGCTCGTTTCGTCAGTGTCATCTTTGCTTTCATTTTCGTTGGCGATTTCGGACTCAAGCGCGAGAAGCACCTGGTCAATTGCTCCGGCAGATAACCACTTAGAACAATGTGTCGGTTGAATGCCGTTATCATTCTGAGGTCCTGCCGTATACCTCTTTTTGCCATGAAAAAATGCGATCAGTGTTCTATAACTTGAGTCCCTACTCATTCAGATGGCTACCTCTTTGACGTAGTCCACAGCAACAATAGCAGCTTTTTGAACGAGACCATGGCGAAGATATATTCTGACGAGCTCTTCAGGTTTTGATTCCTGAAATGACACAAGTCAGCCGGGAAATACGGTATCCACAAAAGTTGTGGAAATCATCACCTTCAAAGATTTTGTCAGCCACAATGGAAGCTCAATTTCAGGATTTTTCAAAAGAGCGTTGTCTATCGCAGCTTTTCGGTACTCCGTCACCCTGGATTCATTCGCTCGCTCGTCCAACCGCACCCTCAAAGCACCCCATGCTTTTTCGGAGGAACTTCCTTCCAATCCCACAGGCTGCTCATCAATCAACGGCGCATGGTACGTGGGAGCACTGCAACAATACTTAGCAGATGGTTGTAAAAAAGGCTCTCGTACAAGACTTACCCCACTAAATCGCTTTCAGTCAGCATGACGCACCTTGCCCCAAACTCACCAAATATCTCATCCAGATGTTTATCAAAAACCTTTGCCAGTTTGATGGCAAAATCAAATTTGGCTTCGTGTGTAAGTAATGAAATGGCCATCTCAACATCGGGTAACCCTGGCGATACATCAAGTTCATGATAGTCTTTGGCGAGGTTGAGTTTGGCCAACGTGAGCTGGTACTCTTTTCTGATGTCTTTCAATGAAACGACTGCCAGCCTAGCGTTTTGATGGTTGGTCGTGGAGTCTGTGGTATGAAGTTTCGCATTTGAGCACATTCAGCAAAACCAAAAGAGAATTGACAGTACCAGTGGACCCATAATCAGACTCGAGAAATGATGCGGCTACGTATTGGTTTTTGTTCTAAAGGAGAAAGTCAGTAACGCAAAACAGGGAGAGGGCGCCAAAAATTCCCTCACTTTGTTGTATGTCAAGGAACGCTCTTCCTTTTCTCGATGCAAGAGGTATCTGTTATTTTCGTGGACAAGCTCAAGAGAGTTGATTGCGGCCAGGTAGGCATAGGCCTGCTCAGTGAGAACCTCCGAAAGCGACCCCCCACCGATATCCAAAGAGCCAACGGAATTTAATCGGCGAGCGTATTCGAACATAATCTTTGCAGCTTATAGAGATGGATTCTTTAGAAGAGAAGATGCAAACGTGACAGAACTAACCATTTCTGTTGTCGTCACGACTTGTGTAGTAAGAATATAAAATTCGGTGGTAGTTTGGCTCTGAGGAGGGACCTCGAACGGGTATAGGCACAACCGATCTCGCTTTGGCACTGAACAGGAGAGACTCTTCAACTTCAAACTGTAATCCCGCAAAATTGTAGCTGCAAAGAGCTGCAATTTGGTGATTCTTGCACAGAGAAGTGATGAAGGCCCTCATGCTGTATTTGCGGCTGGAGGTAAAGCTTGTGTGAGCACAACGCAACACTTGATATCCCGAAATACAACTTACAATTCCATGTCAGAATTCTCCATCAGGAAAGAAAATGCCTTTTCGAACTCCTTGGCTTCAAGGGCATGGTTAAACATCGTACTCCATAGCGATTTGCAAAGATCCATGTTGTCTGATTTCTGGGGTACAAGGTTGGTGAAACACATTCACAAAACGCATAAAAGAACTCACCTCCTTTTTCGTCATAGATTCAAGAGCAAGCTTCGCAAAAACAGTGACCATTTTATGTGCTTGCACATCCGCAAAGAGCGCGCTCACGTGTTGGTAATAGGCCAGAAGTCCACCGCTTAAAACGGATTCATCGAGCAGGAGAGAAAATACTTCCCGGCCAGCGACGTTAGAACGGCCTTGGCATGAGAACGTTAGCCGAAATGGATTTGTGCATTTTAAAAATGCTAAGTCAGCTTACCAAACGCGCCTGCCGCTTTTTCGAATGCCTTCTGAGCAAGTTCGTGCGATGATGCCTTCATTTTCACAAATCCTTTGAGGTATTGCGTGTGAAATGTGTCGTGGGGAAGTCCTTCTATGAGTCCCCATGCCGCATCGGGAAACCCGCTAGATGCCAGGTGCCACGCACACATCATCAGTCCGTCCGGAAGAGATAGAGGATCTTTGTCAGTGTCAGAGCCAAAGAGACCGAGTCCAGCAAAGACTTTTGTTGCCGAATCAACCAGAAATGCAGATCGTTCTTCGACAGTGACAGACTTTGAGACCAAAGCTTTACCAGATTTGAATAGACTTTGCGACAGAAGAAGCGACAAAGGAACAATATGAATCTCGTCCTAGTTTCGAACATATAGTGTAAGGATTCGTTCATGGCAAATTCAATAACTGGCATTACTTGATTGACAATATCTAAATCCATCATGTCGCGCTCAGCTGTCTGTTTTCGATTTAGAGTCACATGCGTATTGGCGACAAAGGAGGCCAGTTCACAAGATTGATATGCGCCGAGAACTCTGGCCACAAGCCGCCGTGGAATAAGTCCCGCAAGACTCTTGTCCCCACCCGCACCTTGGCTCGTTTTCAAAACAGCCACAATAACAAGAAGCAAATCGGTGACGAATCTATTCCGCGCTGCAGCAATCTCCGCAAATGATTCAGACATCAGGGAAGCCACGAGGGATGAGACCTCAAAACTTGTGTCTGTGTCAACAATGTAGTCGCGAGGGAGCACGCTTGCACTTTCCAATGAGATGATGCGCAGGCAGCCTTCGATGAGAGCACCAAAATTGCTGAACGACTTCACCAACTTGACAAATTCAAGGAAGCCAGCCGCTGCGGCTCCTCCTCCGAGCAACGGTTGAAACAATTTTTGAGGGATAATCGTCTTGATGGCCATATCTGCTGTTCCCGGCAAGCCCCGCTTCAACGCGAGGCGCACCTCATTCAAAATTTCGCTGACAGCATCCAATCCCAGCGCGTTTTTACATTTGTCCACGATTTTGAAAAGGAGCGACAATTCCGCCAAGAATGATTCGTTAATCCAACTGCTGGTGATGCTTTCGTTAAACAGATTAATGGCAGACAGGGGGTTCAAACGTGAACGTTCGAGACTTGTAACTATTTCCGCAGAATCGCACGGTCGGACTGCGCCCACTCGACCACGACGAATTACAAAAGACCGAGGCATGGAGTGAGATTCTGCTCCGGCAGCACTCAAACCGCAGTCTTCCACATACAAACCCAATGGCTCATTCTCGACACTCCTCAGTCGGAAACATACTTGCAACAAAGACTCCCATTCTTTTTGCAGTACGTCCTTGGCAACATTCAAGTCTGAATTACTCAAATCGAGGCTGTATGTCCCGATCGTCTTGGACATAATTTCCCTCAAAACAGCTCCTTCAGCAGATACAGATTTTGGGATTGGTGTGGCATCTTTGATGTTCGCTTCGGCACTTATCATGGCAAGATCATGCAAATCCTTCACTGGATCAATGTAGGCATCCAATGCAGCAAAACGTTCGACATATAGCTCTAAAGCTTGAAAGATGGTATGCGAACTAAATCGCTCAACCTGCAGTATATAGTCTGCAAACACATCTTCTACACTGCGCATGGTACATTCGTAATCGAGACCGTCAATTTTAGCTTCGTCCGAAAAAGTATTCGCGGCCGTTTTGTTCCACTGAAGCAACTGCGAGAACCCGTTGCCGCGACCTCGAATTCGGAGCCCGTTTCGATCTTCTACCGCCGATATTTCGAAGTCCGCCCAATGCACAGCACTTTGTGGAAGCGGATTCGGGTTGTTGCCGGCAAATAGTCCACGCTTTGCAACTGGCGCACTCAGCACCCATACTTGGAATAGTTCCTTGTCCAAGACTCCTTGCATATCTTCGTCCTCATCTTCCACCATGATATCATCGGCCGCAGCAGTATTTTGTGTCGCAAACCTTGACACTTGAGCAAACGCGAAGTCTTTCACTTGCACATCTTTTCGCTCGAGGGTGCTATCTATGCTGCTGTTTCCAATGTAATGAATCTGGCGCCAAGATCCGCCCGCATCGACTTCAGCCTCAAAAAAGACAAAGCCACCAGCTCCATTTTTATGCTGCTGTTGCTGCTGTTGCTGCAGGTTTGGCGCGTCAAATGCGCTTGAATCCTCTGCACCCACATCCCCACTTGCCATAGCTTCCACATAGA
Organism: Chytriomyces confervae; assembly: GCA_006535975.1. NCBI lineage: Eukaryota > Fungi > Chytridiomycota > Chytridiomycetes > Chytridiales > Chytriomycetaceae > Chytriomyces > Chytriomyces confervae. The sequence continues at coordinate 9,131 of QEAP01000604.1, read as the reverse complement.
CCGCAACCTTAAAACTCAGACCCGCGCCGCCCACTTCCATATCAATCGGAATGCCTCTCGCGTCCACACTTCGAAAGGCAAAGACTTTGACTCTGTTTGCGAGACCACTCGCCATATTCGCTGATGGATTCCAGCTTAAAAGCTGCTCGCCGTGTTCTGACAGCTGTGTACCACCGGGGCTGGATGAAGCCTGCGAGCTCGAAAACGCCATGTTCGACATTCCATTAGCCACGCCAGAAATGCTGCTTGCACCGGTTACACTGGCGGTATCCTCGAGATGCGAACCTGGGTACCCACTTGATGTGGCGGACGCCAAGAATTTTTGCAGATTGAAAGTTTTTATGTGCGAACAGGTGGTTGCGTTATATATGCGAAGTTTGTGGTCTCTGCAGAGAGCAAAACAGAAAATGCTAGAGGCATGGGCAACACTGGCAATTGACACAGGTGTGGCGGCGGGATTTGCTAAATCCTGCGCAGCAGCTTGTTGGTATGGGGAGGAGTTGAGCTGCAAGGCATTGCTTGGGAGTACAGTGTTGGTTCCAGTTCCACTCCAAGAGGATAGAAATTTCATTGGAGTCGCCACTGATGCGACCAAGTTTTTAAATGTAGATGTGATGGAAGTTGGTCGTGGTGGATAAATAACTTGCAGGCGATATGCTGAGTTGTGTGAATAGTTGTTAGCAACAAAATTTCTTATTTGTCGCGTCAGAACACAACTTTTACAGCTTACCTGGGTCTGATGGTCGAGGAGTCTCAAGGACCAATGTGCCGCCAGTTGTGACTCCGATTAAAGCAGTATCAAGGTCAGGGAAATGCGCGACTGTTGCTGCTGCCGGCAGTTGGACATCGTGCATGAAAAGAAACTGAGAGTCCAAAACAGCACCACTATCATGTGAATGCAATGAACGGGGCACCCACATCTGGATCACGGTGTTGGTTAAGGGACGAAAAAAAAAAAAGAAGAAGAAGTATAATAACAAACCGCATTTTCGTCCAAAGCCAATTGAATTCGAACAAAGACGCCAGTTACGGTGACAGCCATCAGATGCAGCAAGAGCGTGTCCGCATCCTGCAAAAGTCGCGGAGTTGGCAGCAGAGGAACGGGAAAGAGAAGAACAAGATCGCATGGAGAAGGACTGGTTGATGTATTGATACGTATTGATGAGTCAAGGCATGTTCGTACGTGTGAGATAAACAGGGGAAGTAAGAAGAAAGAGCAAAGGAAAAAAAAACAAACCCGTCCAGAACCGACAAAGAAACAGCCTTCTGACCTCCCAGCACGCGCCATTGAATAAGAGCCTTCCCAGCCTGACCTGCCCGCGCTGCCTCTACACATCCGCCGTGGCCCTGAGCGAGCTCGGCTCCCTGACCTTGCGCACGCGCATTCGCTTCACTTCTATAGTCAGCTTCCGTTCCAATTATCGGGATGGTGTAGTGGAGACGGATTCGCTTGCTTCTCAACACTCCGCCGATCCCAGTCTCAGTGCATAGCATTTTACTTTATTGATCAATATTTAAATATTTAAGTTTATGGCTAAAAAGATTGACAAACTGGACACCGGCAACGCAACAAAAATTGAAGCATGACGAGCTCCATCGAAGACTACTTCCGCGCCAATGTCGAAAATAAGCTCTTTATGTGAGTGCGCAAGTTCCTCACAGCAATCCCCTCTGACGGCTCTGTGCAGCAAAGTGCCCGAGCAGGAAGACCACGACCTCACTCCAGCAACGCGGCTTCTTGAGAAACGGCGCGAAATGCTGGAAGTGGAGAACGGTCTAAACCAGCAAAAGGAGGAGTTTGCAATGAAAATGGAAGCGTTGAAACAGCGGGGTGAAGAACTGGCACGGAAGGAGGCACAACTGAAGGAATCTTTGCTTAAATTTGACAAGTTTTTGAAGGTTAGAGCATATCTCTCTGCATCGCTCAGTAGCTGTCAACGACCCCTTCAACCTATTTCCTCACAACCACCACCCCCACATTCCCCATTCAGGAAAACGATGCCAAGCGGAACAGAGCCATCAAAAAAGCAATCGATGAGCGCAAAACGCGAGATCAAAAAGAAATTGAGATCCAAGACCTTAAAAAACACGTTGTCGCCCAATCAAGTAAAAAGGACAAAAGTGGACGTGCAGTTGATACATGTATAAACCTCATTTTAAATTAAGTTTAAAATACCCCTGCTTACGCGTCAGTGTTCTTAGATTTGACTTTCCAAAAGTTTCTCGAATCTGTGCTTGAAAGTGTTGAAGAGTTTGGAGAAGTCAAGGACATTATCTCCCGTTTCGACACACTGGCAGCGACAAATCAGGAACTCATTGACCGTGCGAGAGAAGCGCAGGATCGGACTGAAAAGGACAGAGCCATGCTCATCAACAGCACAGAGGTAATCTCACGCTCATTTGAACTTCCCCACTGAAAACATTCTTGCAGGAAAAAAACAATCTCGTCCTGAACTACAACAACGCCATTGCAAAGCTGCAAACGCGGCTGGAGGAGGCGCAAATGAGAAGCGCAAAGTGCCAATTGGAATGGGATCAAACTCTCAAGAATGCAACTTCGAAAACGCTGTTGTTGGGCCAGATCAAAATGTAGCTTATTGTTGAGTCTCCCCTTGCACTTCTAACCTGCTTGGGTCTTGCAGGGCAACCAGCAACTTGTTCAGTATCGTGAAAACGCATCTCAACAGCAAATTAAACAACTCCGGAGATACCTTGTCCCAGCTTGACAAGATCCAGCAGTTTATGATTGACCTTAATGCAATCAGTGCAGAGCTAACGCAAGGACCAGGTGCAATAAGCACCACTATTGGTGGAAATGGGTCCAATAAAGCAGGGGGGAGCAACGCAGATTGAGACCAGATCCGCACCCACCTCAAAAAAGCATGCGCATCGTAAGAATAAACATCGAAAAACAGTGAAAGTCATTCCTACATCCAATTTATTTCCAGAAACGACAACGTGACAGACAGAATCAAACAATCTCATCACAAGAAAACAAAACATCGTTCATCGATCCACATCCATGTTATCATCCTTCTTCGACACCCCGCGATGCTTTCCGGAATCTGAACCGCGGTAGCTCAAATCAAACCACTGATTCGGATGCTCAATCACCTCCACCACACCTTCATTTGTCACAAGCAAATCATTCTTGCCACTGTCCCCAGACTCACCAGACCCGCTCGAACCAGCAGCTGCCGCAAGACTCTTAGCCCTCGATGCAGCCCTAATCGCCGGCACGCGCGTAGCCTCAAAAAGCCGTGTACAAGCAATCTGGTAATGTCCTTCCTTCGCCAGCCGCATCACATCCACCGCAACTCCTTCTCCAGCAACTTTTGCAACCATACTACGCAAAGCATCTGGAGGCGAATGCCGGAACGGGCACCCATGATGATCTCCAGCAGAAGGTGGATTGCTCATGATAATTTTGCTGCACGAGTACGGTGCATAGTCTTTTCTGCTTCCTTCTTTTCCATAATTGAAACGGATATTGTACGCGTACTCTTTGTCGAATTTGTCGGCCGCAAGTTTGTTGAACGCCTTACGCCAGTAAAGAAGCGCTTCTTCCATCGATACACCACAACCTTTCAGGAATAGACCAAATTGAAGACGACCGCCGTGCTTCAAATGAGAGTCGGCGCGAAGGTGGGTGTGTAAGTTCGTCATACAGAGTGGGAAATGACCCTGCGCGGCGAGAGAGTCGATTTCGGACGCCAGGATTTGCGCTTTGGGGTCTGCATTCGGATCCATCGTATAGTCGCGAGAGGCGCATTGACGTGCAATAGAGTTGAGAATAGGAATCAGACGGTCGTCTTCGTCCATGCGGGGTAACGAACGCGAAAACGTATCCAAGCTTGTGAGAAGGTGTTTGTTGAAGGCGTTGGTCACAAGAGTTGATTGTTCTGTTTCTGGGACTGATGTTTGCAATGAAGCAACCGTTATTTTCAATTTGTTTTGCACGCCAGTTTCATGAAATGTTTGTACCAAATGCAAAGCCAGCTTTCAGGACAACAGCCCTGCGAGAAACTAATGGCAGCACTTGCTCAAAAGGCACTTTGAAGAATGGTTGGTCGTATGAGGTGGGAAACAAAGAACGCAGTTCAGAAAATAGCGTCTCGCGTTCTTGCTTGGATATGGGCGGCGCATTCAGCTGCTGAAATTTGAGAAAACCACTCCGTTCTTCCTGAAATTCGGACTCAAATCTACCAGCAAAATCATATTCAGGACTCAGAATTAGTAAAGAGGAACATGTCCACGGGTGAAAATCGATGCACCTGTATTTGAACAAAAGCGTCTCGTGATTCATAAACCATGACCTATTGTCTTCCGTTCTGCAGAAAGCAAGCCTCAGGATGAAATGACTCAGGTGGTCTTTACGCCGTTGGTCTTCGAGAGTCTGACGCAAACACATCTCAGCAATCGGGATAAAGGTAAACAGAGAAACACGAACACACCTTCGATCCTGCCATTGCTCGCGCCGAGTTTGGGTCCATACGCATGTATTTGTCTGTCGCTGCTTTGATGACGGCAGCCATTTCAGCGGCCGACTTGTTTCGCACAGCTGCATTCTCGATTGCACGCAACACCTTGTTTTGCGGAGATTTAACACAATTGAACAGCAAGCGGTGGCAGCAGTTCGCCCTATGGTCAATAGCCATTCGACCCACCTTCAGCCTGTCCAGAGCATAGGTCTCAAAACTATTCAAGTCCAACTGGACTCGGGGCAGTTTATCGTAGAGCGACAGTCTGAAAGGGTATTCGAGAGCTTCTCTGCGTCCGGCGATATGAACTCGAGCGTGCCTGAAAAGAGCGTAAGCGAATTATGCAACCGACATCAACAATCGGAGTGATAACAGGCACAACATGTCGACACTCTCCGTGTCAATGAATGCACTCACCCATCATTCCCGTCTCTGTCTCCATCGTCGCCCAGAGCTTGTCGCTTGTTGCTGTTCATTTCTCAGTTCTTCTTTCGCTTGTCCGGATTCTCAGCACTTGGAAAATGTGGACACAAATATCAAATATCGCGTAAAAGTAAATTCGTAAATAAATATTTAGCGCATGTATATTTTCTAAGAAAATGGGGCTTGGGTTCCGGCGATTGCTTGCACTTCCCACAGATGCAAAGATCCTGTTTGCGACACGGGCAGTACGAATGTTTGCGTACGGACTTTTGGGTGAGTGACGACCTCTGCCTTTTTTGAGATCAACCGGCCGTTCCGTATTCACAGTCATTGCATCTTCTCTTCTTCTTCTTCTTCTTCCTCCCCTCTTCCTTTCACATCTTAACCTATGGTGATGCCAAACAACAGGGCTGCTGCTTGTTCTGTACATGAAGAAGCTTGATCTGAGGTATGTTGCATGCTTCTTCCAGACACGTCCTTACTGGCTCCTCACACTCTCTTTCCCCGCAAACAGGGACGACGACATTGGCGCCTTTCTCATGCTGACGCTGCTCGGAGACTGCGCTGTCTCGTAAGCACGTCTCCACCACCACTGTCGCAATCACGTGACGGGCACGTTTTAGTCCCCACTCACATTTGCTTCTTTAATCAGACTTCTGGTGGCCAGCAACGCAGACAAGATGGGCCGCCGCTTCATGCTCTCATTGGGCGCCGCATCCATGGCATGTACAGGCATCATGTTTGCAATCGTGCCCACATTCGGCGCTTTTAACAAGTGGTTCACGGGTCGCTCGGAAGAGGAGTCTGACCTGCCCGCCGACTTGAATGCTGTGCAGGGATGGATTTATTTCTCAATTTTACTCGTCATTGGTGTTGTGGGGGTGATTTCACCCAGTGGGACTGAGGTACGTGAGCCTTTGCTCAACTCAACTTCCAACTAAACAGCAAGCAATCAGGTGGGCCCCTTCCAAGCAATCGAACAGAGTCTGCTCGTTAAATTCATACCTTTCGAACATCGCGCAACCTTGTTTGCCTGGTATACTCTTTTCGGAAGCGTCATGACTGCATTGGGGTCTCTGCTCGCTGGTTTTGTAGTCTCATACCTCACCGAACGCGATTTCAGCGCCTTGGCGGGCACATACCACAACATTTCGATGGCTGCACTCACGTTCGGATCCAATTGGAACAGAACCAAGGTGTACGAATCCAATTGGAACAGAACCAAGGTGTACGAATCCAAAAATCAAACAATCAGTGATATCTTTGTGAAGCAACAAGTCGAGGATGGAAATGACGGACTGTTCACAAAACTCGAAGCGTATCGATACATTGTGTTTTCGTATGGCCTAGTTGGAATCCTTCTCCTTGCTTCCTTCAGACTTTTGAGCAAAGACATGGAGGTGGAACCTGAAATTCCTTCAGAAAGCCCCATAGAAGAAGCGGACGACGAGGTATTGGAAGACGATGAACCCAACACTTGTGCAACGGAATCTCAACAACCTCGCCGTCTAATGCGCATCGCATCTTTTGGAAGCATCTTTCGTGCACGGAATGCCAGCAGCGCTGAAAGCAGTCCACTTTTAGGTGGTCAAAGGAACAACACCACCAGCTTCATTCCTGGGTTAAATCTTTCCCCACAAACGCGCTGGACGGTGCTAAAACTCTGCATGCTGTTCACACTCGACAGCTTTGGAAGCAGCATCATGAATGGAGGCATGCTGGCGTATTGGTTCAGTTACCGATTTCAAGTGGATGAAGCATACCTTGGCAAGCTACTGTTTGGAAGTAATGTACTGTGTGGGGTGAGCGCGCTGTTGGCTGGGATGATTAGTCAACGAGTTGGATTAGTCAACACAATGGTGTTTACCCATTTGCCATCAAACTTGATCATGATGATGGTTCCATTCGCGCATAACTTGTAAGTATCTCCTGTTTGATTATGAAGCACGATTTCAAAGATGAACACCTGTTTTTCTTCAATCTTTGCAGATACTGGGCAACCACGTTAGTTTTTATTCGTGCATTAATATCCCAAATGGATGTGGGACCTCGAACTGCATTCATCAGCTCGATCGTGCCTGCCAATGAACGCACAAGTGTGATTGGTCTCATCACCACTGTAAGGACGCTCGGGGCCGCATTTGGCCCATTTTTGACTGGTTTCATGGCGGAGCAAGGGTGGTTTGATGTTGCGTTCTTGTTGAGCGGGGGGCTCTCTGCATTGTATGATTTGTTGCTTTTATTCAGTTTTGGGGGCAAGGAGAGGTCGATTGTAATGTCATGAGAGAGCGGATGTTTTTGGCTACGTTGTGTGTGTGTGTGTGTGTGTGTGTGTGTGTGTGTGTGCTTGTGCCAGTCTAGCAGGCCATCTTTCCTTTCCTTCCAATGTGTTTGTAAAAAAGTATGACGCGCACCTTACGATACCGAGCACCGCACGGATCCATCTCGCGATCATCGTCGAAAGAAAACCTCAAAGAGTCGTTCATAACAACAAAGCGATCCAAATCAAAGCCTCGCGCAACAACAACAACAACTGCACACCGAAGACAACCAGACCCAACAATCCCACGCCCTGGCACAACTCCAAACCACAAACGAGGGAGATCCATTGAAACCTCCGTATCAACCAAATCACGCCTTAAACATGCTGCCAGCAAGACACGGGTCCAGGATGTCAACGTCAAGTCCATGCGATGGGCCGATACGCTGCAATTGTCCCTGTCCGTCGTTCCGCGGTTGATGGACCGGGTGTTGATGATGGCGCTGTTTTCCGGGCTGGTTTGCGGGGTATCATGGCTAAGAGCGCCTGTTGTGGGGAATATGCTACTGGCTCAGTGTATTATTCCTTGGATCAGTTTATTGGTGGCGTTCCGAGTGAGCACAGCCTAGTGAGTACTTTTTTTTTATTCGCGATCCCTGTGTATTTACGTTCAAGTGTTGTCGAAACCAGCGATCGTTACTGGGAAGCTGCCAAGCTGTGGAGTGCTTTGCGATTCAACTTGATCAAACTCACTCTTGCCGTGCAATTGAATTTGAAACCGGAAACGCGAACAAACGAACTCAAAAAAAAGGAAACGCTGAAAATGTTGGCTGGAATTCCGAGTTACGTCAAAGAACAGCTCAGCCAGGTTGACTCAAAGCAACCGCCGAATACAGAAACCGGCTCAGCTTTGTTGTTGACAGCACAGCCGGATTCGATGAGTATTCCTCACAAGATCTTGCAAGCAGTAGCCCAAAACCTTGTGAACCAGCACGCGTATTTCGGATTCTCTGATTTATCCGCCATCGACGAACACATTTCACAATTGAACCGCATCCGAACAACACCGATTCCACAAGCATACAGCCTCCAAATGAAACAAGTAGTGTTCCTATTTCTATTGACGCTACCACTTCAGCTGGTGCCCTCTCTTGGGATGTTGACCGTGCCTGCATGCACAATCACCGCATTTGGACTGCTGGGATTAATCGAGGTGGCCGAATTGATTGAAATGCCGTTTGGGGATGGGATGCATCACTTGCCAATGGATTTATACTGCGATACTATTGGGAGGGATCTTGTGTTTTTGGCGCCGAAGAGGGCGCGTTCTGCTGGGGTTAGTGTTGCGGGTTCGAAATGGACGCGACCAAGTTCTTTATCGGACGACTGATTTTTTTGCATTTTGTGTTTGTTTCTGTATTTAGTTTGTCACGGCGCGTCGGTTGGGCTAATCAGCGTGGGGTTAAGTTGTATGGGTTGAGTGACGCAGCATGGGTTGAGCAGCATAGGGGTTAAGCAGCATGTCAGCATTCATGAAAAAAAAAGGTTTTTTTTAAAATCTTTGAAAATATTTTTTTGAAATAATCCAGAAAATGGCGACTTGGCATACAGCCACCATCACAGCAGCAGCACTCGCAGCACTGGGAGTTTCGCTCGTGCTGGCGAATCCGATGCGCGCGCTCGTGGCCATCTTCAACACCCCAATAGGCTTCTACGCGTTCCGTCGCATTGCCCTGGGAGGAAAGAACAAAAACCGGCAGCCACATTGCACAACCGACAGCTGGAACAACTCTGTGAGTTGAGAAGCAAATGATATCGAAAATATGACCATGCTTCTCATTTACCCCCCCCCCCCCCCCCCCCCCCCCCCCCACCCCCCCCCCCCCCCCCCCCCCCCCCCCCCCCCCCCCCCCCCCCCCCCCCCCCCCCCCCCCCCCCCCCCCCCCCCCCCCCCCCCCCCCCCCCCC
>QEAP01000603.1:0-13971 GCA_006535975.1 Chytriomyces confervae | reverse complement strand
ACGAGGTGGTGTCGTGCGGTGTGGTGGGTTGGGTAGGTGGGGGGGGGGGGGGGGGGGTGGGGGGGGCGGGGTGGGGGGGGGGGGTGGGGCTGGGGGGGGGTTAACACCTTCTTCAGCTGCTTTATTGACAAATCTCTGCACGTATTCTATCTGAAATGAAAGCCATCATCTTACATAACGGAACCCAACGCTAACAGCCCCGCTCGCAGCACATCCAAAAAGAAAGCACCACCAGCATTAGAATCCATGCCTGAACCAAGGAAAGGAGGACTCCTCCTTTCGGATTCGTTCGTTTGATGAATGATGCGTCGGCTTGTATCAGCGAAGCTGATGGCCCAAAAGTAGCGTGATCATTCCTGAACAGCACGGCCCAGGTCTGCTTTGCGCCAACGGCATTAAACGCTTGGGAATGTGTGTTGCCGAATTTCCGAGTGTTGGTTACTCTGTGGTTCAGGGTGTTGTGAACAACCGAGTCAAGCATTCCCACTGCACCGGAGGCATTCAACGAAAATGAAGCCGCTCCAAGCGATACTGACGTGAGCATTCTTTTTTCAGGAATCTTTTTTGTTTTCTTCAAGGAGAATCGTGTTGCGCGAACGGCTATCCGATGACACAAAATCATAAGGTGACGCGACAGGCAGTCGCGGAACACAGTCAACAGATATACGCGTATATTAATGTAAAAAAAAAAAACATTCTCCAACTTCTTTTCCCTAAATCACTTTGCAGCGCGGCGCTCTCTGAGCTCATGATTGCTGCTTCCAGAAGTCGCTGAAAGGTACTGGTCTGTGATGGTTACATCCCCAGCCTCATTCACTGGAGCATTTTGGCTTTGGCCATCGTCCCCCTTAATGTGGTGCACAACACCTCCAAGTTTGAACTCGCCGAAAAACCCAAAGAGTCCCAACAACACAACACCGATCCAGATCCAGTAGGCGACAAACACTCCGGTGCTCGAGTCATATTCCTCCAAGCCTAAATGAATCTGCGCAATTCCTCTGCGCGAGAAAGTAGCTTGTGTCAAGCACAGTTCGCACAATCACAAAAAAAAATCGAAAGTGATACTCACAAAATAACGAGCGCTCTTCCAGTCCACCAGTGCATCTGATCCCACCACGGCACCGCAGGACGATCCAATCGAAACAAAGCATTGCTCACGAAACCCAGCACCCATTGAACAGGCATCAGCGCAAAACACATCGCCACTCCAATCTTGCCATGCGTGCTGGTTAAAAAGCGGTCGACTCCGTCCGCCACTTGCAATTCAATCAGAATCAGTCCCACAATAGTCAAGCCACCAACTCCAATGATGAAACCGCCCATGTGCGTCAAATACCACGCATGACCCATTTTCGATTTCATGTATCGCGCAATGAAAATCAAGCCAAACGGCAGTACACCCCATGCGAGGAACATTGTGATTCCGTGGCCGAGACGCAGTCCGTCCTTGTTACTGGCCGCAGCCGCACCTGAAGAAACGGCACCCAATTTTGACACGTCCAGTACAAACGAGCCCTCTGATGTATGTTCTGAAAAGGACGAAGTTGGAGAGTCCGGGTCGGTTGGTTTTTGATTCGAAACGCCATAAATGAAGTTGCTGGCACCGGCTGCGCTGATAACGTTGCTGGAGGACGGCACTACAAATGTGACAACCATTTTGGCGCCTGATGGAATCGACAAGGCTGCAGGAGGTGCACTCTCAAGAGTAAAGCTTTGGGACGGAGTCGCGGGGCGAGGTTCCGTATGTCCAGAAGCAGTTCGCTGAGAAACCACCATTTTGTTTTGCGAGTTTTGCCAGGCGACAAACATGGTACTTCCAGCCATTTGAGTTCCGGTTCCGATGGCAAACCAGCCGGTGTATGATGAGTATAGTGTAAAGCTCGTTGTTTGCTTGACAGAGTCTCTTAACGCGATTGCACAATAAGTGAGCGATGAATCGACGCAAAAAGAAGAGACAGCCTGGGTGGCATTGATGGCAATTGAGCTTAAAGGAGTTGGAGATACGAAAGATGAAGATGTTGGAGAAACTGCAGCAGCTGCGTCACGCAGAGTCAGGGGTACGATGAACGAGCCTTGCGAGGAATGCTGAGCGAACGTCGAAGTTTGGGATGAAGGATTCGTAGGTGCCGACGGAGAAAAGGCCCACGCACACCGCAGACTGATGGTGAACAAATTCATGTTGGTTAAACGTCCAAGCCTGGTTGAACAGGTTCAGCCACTCTATCACCTGGTCCCAGTAAACATGCTGGCGGGCATTTCGAAAGCAAAAGCAAGAGCAGAGGTTCCAGCATTCGCCGCCGCCGATGCAGGAAGTGGTACGGCCACGGCACTGTCCTTGGCCGGCAATGGCATCACCTCTCCGTTCAAAAGGCGGCTAGACAGGACGACGTCCGCGCCGTTCTTCCATCCGACTACCGCTGGTGCATTTCCACTCATGCCAGAAACGCCGAAGCCCACGGCCGCCCAGCCAGAGGCAGAGGCCCACACACTGACGATGGCCGTGCTGCTGCCAGCCTCCACATCAACCTGCATGCACATGTTTGAGGCACGGTTGCACACGCGCCCAGTGCGCTGGCAGCTCGCCATCCCGAGCATGGCAAGCAGCACAGACAGAAGAAGCGTCGTCCGCATTTGTTTTTGTTTTGGCGGATTTCAGTCGTGTTCACAGATTTTTATGCTTATTGGTAATCGTTCGTTCTCGTTTTCTCACACTCAAGGCCGTGATTTGTATTCAACGTGTCTACTTTCGGACGCCCACGATAAAGGACACTGCCAGTTCGATATTCGGACATGCTGTCATACAGGCGGACAGAGGGAGAAGCTGAAGACTCGGGATGCGTTCTGCACAAGACGGGACGGACGCCCAGCACGCACACCGGCGGATCACGCTTGCTGAGCTGCCTCCGTTTCCGTCAAACTTCCTGATTGCATCAATGTTGTATCACGGTTGTAAAGCAACAACAAGCCCGTTTCCAGGAAATGTCCGATCCAAAAAGATTCCCACAAACAGTTGAAGGGGATGAAAGCATCGACGACCTTCCTTGCACTCTCGGCCTCCGCCGTGCTTTCCGCAAACTACGGCTCCAACGAGGACACGTACGGCCTGGCCCTGCCACAGGCCCCTCTCTCAAGCCCCAACTCTCATGCGCTATCTGCGTCAGCGCCCACCGCATCCTTCTGTGCGCCCGCCGGTGACTTCTGCGTGTCAGTGTATCCGGACTCTGGTTCTAGGAATCTCACGTTCGTTGTGACGTCAACAGCGCAGGGCTGGGCCTCTGTTGCGATGGGTGACCAGCACTGTTCTGTCTTTAGTGGGCATCTCGTTAAATTCGCTTGTGTTCAAATTAATCCCAAACAGGCCCTTCAATGCTGTCTTCAACAATGTTCGTTGGATGGACTTGCCGCTCCTTTTCAGTCATTTCGCAGCGCAGCGCGTCTTCCTACTCGCTGCCACGCCCGATGGAGCCCACTTTTACGAATACATCCATTCCAGCGTCATTCAGAGTCCCACCGAATACACGCACCGCCTACGCATTCACCATCCCTGCATCAGCACCATACCTAACGTCAGACTTCATCTACGCATCATCTGATGCACCACCATCCGATTTGGAAAACCCACATTCGTCATTTGGATACCACCAGCAAAAGGGTTTCTTTAAATTGGACTTGAAGGGAATTCCTGGAGATAAACCGGCTGGAGACAAAGTCGTCAACATTCCTGCTACCAGTTCAACATCCATCAGTACCTTCTGCAGAGACTCTTCCAACTCCTTTTGCCTGGTTTCGATACGCGATGAAGTAGCAGCTACTGTTACCTTTGTCGCCTACTCTTCGTTGACTGGGTGGATTGGCTTTGGAACTGGTAAGTGTAAACCTCTTCCTCTGTCGAACCGATCTGTCAACTGTGTTTTTGACTGACTATTCCGCAACACTTGTTCCCCCGAAAAAAAAAAAAAAGGGCAAGTGATGGCTGGCTCGCGTATGTTTATTGGTTGGAACAACGGCAAGCAAGCAGTGATTTCGCAGAGAACTACCTCAGAGTACAATCTTCCAATTCCTGTCAACGCTTCGATTTTCGCAGCCGTTCCACTTCCAGCGGGAATCAATCTACCATCCTCCATTAAAATCTCGTTTGCACTCAGCGTTCCAATATCGTCTGGAATCGCGAGCACAACTTCTCCCTCCGACTTTATGTTTGCCGGCTCGAACAGCACCCCAGGGACTCCATCTGTTCCATCCTCGTCGTTTCGAAAGCATGAGTTCAGAGGGCAATTCAATGTGGACGTGAGCAAATTGGGACAAAGTTCTGGAGAAGGTGCAGGATCCACTCCGGTAGTCGACTTGGTGCTGCAACATGGAATCTTTATGTTTTTGGGGTGGTGTGTTTTGCCACCGATAGCAATCTTTGTGTAAGTTGGGGGGTTTCTTTTGGCAAATGGGGTTCACAACTGGAAAAAAAAAAAAAAAAAACTGAAAGAACCTTTTCCTTTTCTCAGGGCCCGATACCTCAAATTTCGTCTTGGCCACGTTTGGTACCTCACCCACACCGGTATCATGTTGTTTGGAGTCTCGGCATGCATCGCCACAGCCCTCGTGTGCGTGGAAGTCAACCTTGCACCCGGTAAAACACCATTCATCACAACCCCACACGGAATTTTGGGTGCCACGCTCTGTTTTGCAATTTATCCAATGCAAGTGGTGTTTGGGTTCATGTCAAACGCGCTGTTTAATGCTGAACGCGAATGTGTGCCGTGGTGGGATCGAATGCATTGGTGGGTGGGTCGTGTGGCAGTTGTGCTTGCGGTTGTGAATGTGCAGTTGGGGTTGACGCTGTTTGAAGCGAGTAGTGGAGTTGTTGGTTTGTTTTGGGCGTTTATTGTGTTGGTTGTTGTTGGTGTGGGCGGGTTTGTCGGCGAGTATTGGTTGAAAGGTGCCGTGCATCATGTAAAGACGGGAATTCAGAGTGAGTCTGACCCTACCGTTCATGATAGACTCATGGATGATCATGTGGAGGGTGACGAACAAGGGGCTGTATCGCGCCTTGGTCATTCAGGATCAGATTTTTCCAGTGGCGAGCAAAGAGTCTGAGAAGCAAAAAAAGCGTGCTTTACTACTGAATACATACAAGATAACCATACAAAAAGTAGCCAGCCATGATGAAAAAGCCAAAAAAAATTTCGCCAGTGCCGAGATCCTTTAGGCGGACACCATCACGATCCCTTCTTCAAGCACTTCGTCCTCATCCTGATCCGTCTCCACTGCCTGTCGTGCGTTCGATTTACCGGACATAATCTGTTCTTTGAAGTTGTCATCCTCCCCGTCATCCTCCCCGTCATCCTCCCCGTCATCCTCCCCGCCACCCTCTTCTTCATTAGTCCTTGGTGCAAAAAGGGGACTCGACTCCCAAACGTTCCATAATATTGCTCGCAGCGACAAGAGATCTTCCCGTCTGCGATGCGTTTTGCTCAAAGCTCGAAACTCGCTTGTCAATTGGACACAGGCAGACAGATTCTCGGGTGACACAAAGTCACACGCCGCCTTTGCCACACAATGAAAAACAAAAAATGGAGGAGGTTTGAGTTTGCGGGTGTTTCAGAGAACAATAAAAAAACCTCTCACCTTGACACAGTCCATATAATTGCAAACTTGATGAGCACACCCTGCCGGCACAAACACAGCATCTCCAACATTCTGGAATATGCGCCACCCAAGCACACCATGCACGCGATACAACTTTTCTCGCCTCGCTGCGTCAAGGTAGTAAAACTGATCATGCACTGGGTCCTGCGACGCATCCACGTCAAACTCGGCGCGCAAAAAATCGCGTAGCGTTTTCAAATCTTTGCGTGGGTAGATATCCCATACGGCGGCGGGGCGGTTGGGAGGGTTGTAGGCGTTTGGAAGACTACTTGCAAACATCATGACGTTGACGGCATCCGCCATATCCAAGTGGATTGGAGTCGTCCCGTACCCGTTTTTGCCTGGGTGGGGGAAAATGAAAATAGTAGAAAGCTCAGGAGGGGGTACACAGCGCGAGATGGAGAGAGGGAGTAACAGCATTACCCTCATCTGAACTTCCGAATGCATTGTACATTTTTGGTCCAAGATCGGGTGGAAGGTGGTTTGCGGGTAATCGGGCGACCAGATTGAGAGCACCAGTGAAACTGGAATATACAGGAAATGGAACAGCATTTTTGAAGTCTGCAAAGTGTTCCGGGAACTTGTGTTTGAAGTCGGAATGAGAGGGCCAGTCCTGTTGTTCGTGTGAATTGACTTGAATTACCTGTGCCCAAAATCAGCCAAACAAAAAAAAAAGTCATACCGGCAGCTTCAAAATGGCCGTCCGTTCCCACGATGGATCAATCCAATAGCGAAAAAAATCAGAAACAGGCATGTCGACACCGGATTTGGTCTCGCAATCAACAACATGGGCAGTCTCATGACCAAAATGCTCCATAAAGTAATCAGCCGACCAACGCCCACCCGTCTTCCCTGCTCCACCTTCATACACTGCTGTTTCTCCGCGCTTCCAAGCGGCTTCAAAAAGATCATCTGGATTCATTGTTGTGGGCGTAATACGAGTGTAGTTTTGCGAATCTTGCGAAAAATCAGTGTATCGCGACGGATCAATGCTAGGAATCGTAGATGGCGGCGGCATCTCAAGAGGACCCTTCTCGAGAACACTCAAAACCTGCGCGTACATGTTGTTCAACGCGCGTAATGAATATTTCGAGATTGTGAGAAAACTGGACTTGCAGTGAGCCTTCCCACGCCCGAGACAGCGTTCCAGAAAGTCTCTGGTTCTGGGTGAGTTGATGCGTGACAGAAAATCTTCGTCGTTGAGATCAATCAAATCTGGAATTCCTTCAAAGCAGGTATGACAGACTTCTTTGGCGCAAACTGAGCATGAATAGTGAACGTTGAAGAGGGAGGTCAGGCATTCGTCGCAGAGATGGCGCGCGCACTTGTCTTCTGTAGGCCTCAAGAATGGCGCGATTCGGGGTTTTGAAAGAAACTTTCGGCCGATAGGATCGTAATTCAGACAAGCGAATTCGGTTTCAAGAATCTCTTTTAGAACAGGTGCGGTTGACCGTAGAATGTATTTTTCGAGATTCGAGTCTGAATAGATTCGGTGCCTGCTGGGCACCTTGATCAGCACGTCAGAATCAGGTTCATTGTCAATATCGAAAATAGTGTCGTCTGTGGGGTCCATGAGCGGGTCGTCAATTGGAGCTGGGTAAAAATACGGGCCATAGGAAAGATGTTCGGCATCTTGTTTGAAAACACGAATGCCTCTGAAGCGGCAGAAGTCACCCTTCCCATTTTTGCGAATGCTGTTATATATTTGATAGCATATTTCGTAAATGGATCCTGAGTGAGAGATACGAAGCAATCACACACCATGCCTTGCACTTGTTGAACTTGTTATAAGTCTTGTGTTGACACGTGTTTCCTTGAAGGTGGACAGACTCGCCCATCTCAAGCACGTCTGGCAATTCGTCAGGATGAATCAAACTGGTCTTGAATCGCTTTGCATTGGGATCACTCTCGCTTTCTATGCTCCCTCTTTCGTTTCTCAGTGCATTCCCTTCCTTCTCGCCAAGTCTCTCCGCTTGAGAGTCCTTTTTGTTTGAAGAGCCTCGAGCACGTATCGAATCCGAGACCTGCGAGAGTATTGTCGCAGGCTGTTGCCATCTTGTTCCGGATGCATTCGAGGAGAAGTGGTTGGGTTGTTCGTCCCTGGTGGTGTAGATAATAGTGCATCTGAGGCCAGCGCGTTGTGTGAGAAAGAGGATCTCGTTAGCAACAGCTCGGGGGATTAAAGCGCAGTGTGTGTGTGTGCATGCATTGTCACCTCTTGGTCGTTGCGCTCAAGAACGTGGCCAAGTCTGAGTCTGAGTCAAAGGCGACGAGTTCCGGCATTTCAACTTGTGTATCAGTGTGGATATATTTATGATGAATAAATAAAGCCGATGTAAATAAATAAAAGCGATAAAATAACAGCGACAAATAGCTCGCAGCGCAACAAGCATGTAAGCATGTGAGTGGGTGATTCAGAGTGCGAATGCGGCAACACGTGATGGCTGCTGCGAGAGAGTGGGTGGGTGCGGAGAAGGCGAGTGAGGCTGCGAGTGCCGCTGTGTTTGATTCGCAAAAAGTCATTCCAAACAATGCAACGCACGCCAGGAACACGGGACCAATGTCACAATTTTTAATTCTTGTCACTTTAAGAGTACTTAAAAAGTGAAGACAACGCTGTCACGCAAACAGCGACTGTCTCTTTGCTGTCTCTTTGCTGTCTCTTTGCTGCTGCCACGCACGCATGTCCGATGCCAGGCACGCGTGCTTGCGTGTTGCTGCTGCCGCTGCTGCTGCTCGTCAAGTGTGCTCTAAATCTAAATCGTGTTTAATCTCTCGCTCTTGGATTTCAAACTCGCTTTGGATCGGCGTCCTACAAAAAGAAAAGAGATACTTTGCTGCCCCGCTCCGTCTGTTGTTGAGCCGTCTGTTTCATTGTGTCCAGCTCGCCCTCTTCAGACGCATACAAGTAAACTACCGAGAGTGCAAAGAGAATGCTGCCCCTCCTGTTAGTCACAATCCTCATCGCGAGCGTCAGTGCCCAATCAACCTCCTGCTCAGGTAGTTTCTGCGTGTCAGTCACACAGACCGGCTCATCGTCCCTCCTGACAATGCAGTCGGGTATGGACGGATACGTCTCTATCGGCATCGGCGGTTCAAGCATGCGTGACCCCGGGAACCTGTTTGTCTGCTTCGGTGGCTGTGCGTGCTCACAACGTTCCGTAGGCGGACATTATATGCCCGTCTTTAACTCCGCAGTTTCCACCGTCTCCACACCTGCATCCGTATCTCGTGGCGGATTGGAATGCACCATCCAGGTCGATGGCCTTGGTTCCGGTTTCGGATATATTTGGGCCGTCGGCGCTTCCGGACCAGCTGGCTCCGCAAGTGGGGATTTCGGATTTCATAACGAGCGCGGAACTGGGTTTCTGCAAGTTGCTCAAGCACCTGTTGTGGCTCCAAGCCCACCCTCTTCTGAACCATCCTCCTCACGCGCTGCGGACGTCGAGGCAACTACTACATCATCTGCTAGCTCCACTTCAGCTATCCGCGCGATATCAACCAGGGTCACAGGCACTGCAACAGGCACTGCCACTGCTTTGGCCACCGCAACTGTCGCTGCTAGTGCTCAACAAGCCTCCAGCAAATACTGCGCCGACTCAAAAGGCTCATTCTGCGTCTCTGCGTCAAGGTCTTCCGAATTGATAACCTTCACAGTGTACAGTTCACAAAAAGGGTGGGTTGGGATTGGGACCGGTAGCCTAATGGCAGGTAGCACCATGTTTGTTGGTTGGAACAATGCCACCGGCAGTGCTCCAGTAGTATCTCAACGCAGTTCTTCTGGTCACGTGATGCCTACTGCCGACTCTACATCTGTCTTCACGCTGATCGAAACTCCAAAATCTCTTTCCCTCCCACCAACCACAGCCTTATCGTTCACATTCACAGTTCCCATCTCTGCAAAACTCGTTTCTACTACGGGACCGTCCCAATTTATGTATGGCGTCTCAGACGCCCCACCAACTGCTCCATCCAACCCATCATCCCCATTCCCACAACACTCTTCCTTCGGTGCCTTCACACTGGACGTGTCAAAACTCGGCCTGGAAACCACCGGCGATGTGCAAGCCATTACACAGTCAACACTCATCTTTGCCCACTCGCTTGTCATGTTTATCGCATGGGGCGTGCTACCCTTTGCTGGTATTTTTGTTGCTCGGTACATGAAGCAGCGCTGGGAGAAATCTTGGTACGCCATTCACTGGTGCTTGATGCTGTTTGGAACAGGCGCGCTCACGGTTGCCGGGTTGGTTGCTGTTGAGGTAAACTTGGGGGACGGTGTTGCGCGCTTTACAAAGTCGAGCCACGCTGTTGCGGGTGCAGTGCTTGCGCTGGGTGTTTACCCTGCACAAGTTATTCTTGGGTTTGTGATTAACGCGTTGTTTGATGTCGAAAGGGTGGCTGTGCCTTGGTGGGATCACTTGCATGCGTGGTTGGGAAGACTGAGTGGAGTGTTGGCGCTGGTTGTGATGCAATTGGGGTTGAGTTTGTATGGTTCGTCTGTTGGGATTGTTGTTGGATTCTGGGTGTGGATTGTTGTTGTCCTTGTGGTAGGGTTTGGGTACTTTGGCGAACGTGTGCTTGGTGCATCGCAGCATGTTGTTGAGGAAGCAGCATCTGCGGATTCTTTAAAGGTGTGAGTGATGAAGGTGCTCGTTTGTAAAATCGTCGGTATTAGGGTTGTTGATAGCGAAGTACGCGGAGGGCAGTTAATGATACTCATGCCCTAATAAACTCATTGTCATTTATGCCACAACAACTCTACCCTCAATCTTCTAAAGAAAGGAGTGAGCAAATTGTGTTTTTTTTTATTGAGGACCAGACCTAAAAGCGTTCCCTCTTCCTCCGATTTTTCAGTTGTCCTCACTTGGAAAAATCTGACTATTCTCAGCCGGACCTCGAGTCGGTCTCCCAGCAGCCTTTCCCAAATGCGCATGATCGTCCACAATAAACCCGCTCGCGGTGAAATCTTGTTGGTTTGTTGAAGTCAGTCGAACCTTTTCGGAATCCTTCTCACTCGGCTTTTCCTTGACAGCGTGTCCCAAGCGTCTACGAAATATAATTTCCGCGTCTTCAAACTCGACTTGAATTTTGGAAACAAAATAAAAAAAAGGATTTTTAATATTTCCCCTCTCCTTCTGAAGAGGTTGTTGAAAAAAAAATAGACAGGGGGGGGCATCCACTCAACGGAAACTAATGTGATCAATGCCAGCGCCAAACACGCCGCTCTTGATGGGCCGCTGCGGTTTGACGCGTGGGTCTACTTTCTTGGGTTTAAAGTCTGCATGGTTGGTGGACGTGAAGAGTTTCGAGTATCCGTAATCCCAGCTGTTTTTTGAATTCAACACCCTCCTTTTTGAAAAAAAGGAAAATGGGGCCACTCACATTCCCTCGCTTTCGTGATGTCCCTTTCCTGGAACCTTCTTCTTTCCGAGGTGCTCTATAAAGTCAGGGGGCGAGGGGGAAGAGGTGAGCAAAAATGAGCACCGGCGTTTTTGGACAGATATGCGTGTCCACAGGATAGTACCATGGGCTCTTGCTTGTGGACTCGATGGGCGCTCTTCCAGGAAGTAAGACATTTGAGCGAGTGTTCTGCGGGGCGGGAAATTGGAGCGATGGAAAATAGTCGCGTTTGTGATTTACAGGCAATCTCTTTTATATTTTTATCTATCCCATCTGAGCGTTTTGAAAAGAGAATGCGCTCAAAAAAAACAGTATGGACCACGGTATCGTTTAGTAATGATTATATTGTCGAATATTTTTACTGATTTAGTGAAAGGAGTCTTTGCAACACGTTTGGTAGACTGACACTAGAACAAACGCGACAAGAAACAAAAAAAAGTTCACAAATAGAAATTGCTATCTGTACACTCGGGTTCTACCATCGAGATGCATACCGAGGTCTTCAAAATACAAGCCCTCGAGTGAACATGGTAGTCGCCTGCAGATGCACGCAGCAGTGGCGGTTAGCCATCAGTTGAATAGGAATGCTAACGTGCTTCCTAGGTGCCGAGATACGTCTTTGATAGTTGAGTACGACTTTCATGTCGTGCAGTCACAGTCGAGTGAAAAAGCGGTGGACGGCAAGAGATGAAAGAGAGAGAGAGAGAGACATATACCGTGCACCACAGAAGTTAAGTTGAAGTTGGGTTGGATGAAGAAGCGTGTGACTGCTGCTCCTGCAATAATGGACAGCACTCCGGCGGTTGCAAATCTCGATGCGACAAGTTGACGGACGTTTACCAATATCATACGGGGGGGGGGGGGGGGGGGGGGGGGGGGGGTGGGGGGGGGGGGGGGGGGGGGGGGGGTGGGCGGGCGGGGGGGGGGGGGGGGGGGGGGGGGGGTGGGGGGTCTTTTCTGAGGCGAGTAGAAATAGAGCGGATGCTTGTGTTATATAAACGTGACGGTCGGCGGAAGCGGTACTCAGGCGGGGGATGTAACGACTGCAAGGTCTAATTTTTTTAACTAATGCGCCAGCAATCCTTCTCAGCGAAAACACCAAAACACGAAGCAAACAAAAATATCCACCTTCTTTAATGACAGCGCCAGCATGCACTGGGATATACGCACATGCGCTGATGGATGACGGTCTGCCTCGCTGCAGAGATATGAGGTGGGGGTCTTTGGCCTGTCGTGCGCCTGCCGGACCCAGCAGTACCGATCCACCACCATGCGAAACAGGTCCTCTCACATCTACCGACATCGTACGTTGACTTTGGCGGTGAAGGGCCGGCACTCATTCGTTTGATTCAAACTGAAGTGTTTGAGTTTTGCGACTATTGCCGACACGAGGAATCCCGAACCCCTTAACCGCACATATTCGAACCAAGACGGTGCTGCTTATCACGAATCTTATCCTCCCGGTCTCAGCCTCGAGTTCGAAGGGGGTGTTCACATACGATATTGCGGTAGCTGGGCTGGAACTGAAGAAAAATGGATCCCTATGCATACCAAGCTGTCACAAGCGGATAATTCTTGCTTGAGGTTGGAAGTAGGAGTTGCGTGTGAAACTGTGTGTTTTTTTTGAAGGGTGTGGGAAAACAGATGGTAAGTGCATCACATTGACGATATCGACACCAACTTATAATCTCAACTTCGTTCTAATCTCATGTATGTGTATACAATATGTGTATACAACTGCAGTGTGGTATTTTGGGGCGCGTTGGTTGTCGAGGAGTTCATCAGAGTTTTCATCCAGTCCGCATTGCCACTCTATTCTCTCGCACATAATCCGGCTGGTATTTGGTTTTTAGCCGTCTGTTAAAGGAAAGTTTGCTGGCAAACTGTTCCGGATCCAACAGATTCCCGAACTGACGGCGTCTCATCCCAGACGCTTCAAAATCATCTTGCCGTACTGGGATATCTAGTGCTCTTGTGTATATACAGTAGCAGTTTGTGCGGAGGAGAGGAACTGTGTTGGCGACGGAGGACAGGTGGACAAGGTTTGTGGCATTGTGCGAAAAACAATTTTTCAATCTCACACGTTGCACGTCAGGTGCGAAAGCTGTACAATGGGATGAAAGGAATTTCCATCTTTGACAAAGCTGTGCGGTGCTTGAATTACCAAGGATTTAGTCCTGGTTGAGTGCGAAAATACGCAAAAACAAGCAGGATCGCTTCAACAGCCCGAAACAAGAACATGAACGCGTTTTGATTGCTGATTTCACACTCTGAGATGGCAGGTGTTTCCACACGAATATCTGAGTGTGATGGATCAAGCACGTTGAGGGCATCTGTACGGGGAAGCTGCTGAACTTTACTTCATATTATCTTTGTTTTTATCTCGCTCACAATTTCCAGACGGACTGGGACACCATTCAAGTCCATCAGCAGAGTGCTCGCGGAGGTGGATTATTGGCTGTGTGATCCCACTGGTGGACGGCATGACGGGTTCGGTTTTAGTTAAAAAGAAAGAGAAGAGAAGCACGATTCCAAAGATCAGAAAGGGAGCACATTTATTGAGTGTTACTTGCGAAAGTTCGCATAAATCTACTGCGTGCTTCTATGGGTACGCCATGCCATCGTGTGAAAAATGAGAGGAAAAGCAAATGAGAAAAAGAAATGAGAAACAGAAACAGAAACGATGTACGAAACAAAAAAGCGTTCAACAGCAGACAGGATATGCCGGGAAAAACTCCCGTGCAAAAACGTTCAGCCCCCTCGGCGACAAGACCGGGACGAACTCGGGAGCCAGGGGGTTCAACCCCCGCTTGGACCCTTGAGGCCGCCGAGGCAACCGGACCTCGACAGGCTGTTGCACGGGTTGGTCCACCATGCTGCGCGGTTGCGCGCACGTCGGTTTGCCTGTGGAATAAGACGTGTTCA
>QEAP01000602.1:0-13997 GCA_006535975.1 Chytriomyces confervae | reverse complement strand
CGCTGCAGTGGTACTATCTGGCCAATTCATTTTCAAACTACATGCGGCTTGCAGTTGCACACCTCGGGGTCTGCGGATGGCCACAAATATTCTCGGACATGGGCGTCCCGCAAGAAGTGCTTGACTGGCTCAGTTTGTATTCTCCAGCACAGGCGAAGGCTGTGCGTCAATTGAGAGCCAAAATGTTATCAAGTGTCTCTGAGCCCGCCAAGTCAAGCTTACCTATGGCATCAGCGGATAAAGCGAAGGAAGACTCGGAGTGGGATTTGGACGCGACGCTGCAAATCATCAAAAATCTGCAGACAAACAAAACTCGGAAAGCTGACGTGACCAGCAATCTTAACATAAACAGCAATTTGAGTGTTCGCGTTGCACTGACGGGGTCACTGCCTGATGGCCCATCCGCGGTTTCATCTTCCCTCCCATCCTCAATACCTGGCCCCTTGTCTGCCAATGCCACGCCAACAAGCGCAGGCATGAAAGTGGGCGGAGTGTCTTCATCTCTGTTGCGGTGAATGCGTTGAATAAAAAAGAAAATTAAATTCAAAGTAAATGCGAAAGACAAACTCACGCGTTTCGTCCGCATCGCAATCAACGGCATCCGCAGCGCTCGCAGCGACACAACGACAGGCGTGGATGGGATTCGCTCCGCCAGAAGGAATTCGAGGGACTCAGTCGTCAGCGTCGCGTTCTCGCAGTGCAGACCTTGTGGGAAAAACAAAGCAAGACTCGGGCGTGGCAATCGAAGCTCCAATTCATGCATTGAACAAGGAGGACAGTCTTCATCAGGTATCGTCATTAAATGTATTGTATACATTCAGTCTTCCGACGATTGTCGCTGTGTTTGCCCAGAGAAGCGATGAAGAGCGAGAGTTGAACCCAGAACGCGTCAATTTAAATCGCAAAGACCTTCGCAACTGCTTCCAAACGAAGACCGCCTCCGCTTGCTCAATTACCAGTCCAATTTTATCGCACGCATCGAAAACTTGGACAACCTCACAAACTTGGTCTTTCTGGACTTTTACAACAATAGCATCCACAAATTGGAAGGCTTGGATCGGCTGGCGAATCTGCGTGTTTTAATGGTGCGTTATACATGCTCTAATTGTAGTTGTTTTTATGCTGACACGCTTTCTCCCAGCTGGGTCGCAACAAGATTCAACGGATCCAAGGGTTAGATAAACTCCTCAAATTGGATGTGCTTGACATTCACTCGAATCAAATATCAAAGATTGGTTCGGTGCTCGCATTCGGAAAATTGCCCAAAGCCAACTAAAACGCGATCCTTCCAGAAAACCTGAGCCACTTGACGCATTTACGCGTTCTCAACTTGGAAGACAATACCATTTCGTGCATGGAAGGACTCCCGTCAGCATCGTTGGCAGAACTCAATCTCAAGCGAAACCAGGTACACGTACACAAAAAAATAACTTTAGAAAAATACTGAATGCAACAAAGCAAAACATAGATTACAAAAGTCGCTGAGGTACAAAACTTAACTCACTTGAAGCGGCTGATACTCTCCCATAACCACCTCTCGGCGTTCGAGAACATGGTGGATCTGCTCCTATCCCCATCCCTCCTTGAACTGAGCATGGAGCAGAACCCAATCACAACAGACCAATACTACCGACTCATCCTCGCAAACAGAATCAAATCGTTAAAATATTTGGACGGCAAACGAATCAGCGAGGAGGAAAAGCGTACAGCCACTCGCATTGCGAAACGCGAGACTGAGAGGCGGAAAGAAAGCGAGCGAGTTTTGACGCTTGCGGAGGAAAGAAAAAAGGCGATTGAAAATATTCAAGGTCGCTGGGAACGCGAAATGGAGACTGAGAGGCGAAAGTTTCGTGGATTTGAGGATTATGTTTGTGTGGGTGATAAGGATGATAGCGACAAGGACAAGAGAACTTCAACGAAAAAGGGAGCGGGACGGCGTGTTGGTATGCGTCGCTGTTAAGTGGATCCAGCTACTCACTCGCTTATTCGCGTGATTCTGGCTTCCATCAGATGAAAAAGGGGCTGGCGGACTCATGTTCACCGACAGCGGGCAAATGTTCATGTAAGGTCCTATTTCTTCTATGATTCAAAGGTAACCATCATTTGCAGGTATGGCGTAGACTCGTTGGCGTTGGGGGAAAAAGCGGACCTGTCCACAGTCACATCCCTCTCGTATCAATACATTGACATGGGCAAACTTTCCGGTTTTTTTTCTCGCCTGAAACGCGGGACTGACGTGGAGCTCATTTCCTTTTCAAACAACAACATTAACTCGCTTAAAAAGGTTGGATTTCTGTTGATAACATATAACTGTATTTTGTGTTTAAACTCACCAGCATCAACTCCTTTCAGATGGACCCACTCTCTGCACTATGCCTGCCATGCCCATTCTCAATCGTGATTGAAAACAACGCAATCACCGTATCGCCATTCTTTTTCCATTACGCGCTGTTCCGGCTAACGCGTTTCTCAAACCAAAATGTTGTCAAGACTCTGAACGGAGTCGCTGTGACACCAGATATGGTCCAAGAAGCACTGCATCGATTTGGTAAATTTGTTAATTTGTTGAAATGCATTTGAATCTTGCTTGACCGAACTGTTCAACTTGTGGCAAATGTAGGCTCTCTTCGCATTGGGAGTCAGGGCGATGGTGATCCTGCATCCAGACTAGCTTCTGCAGAAGCGTGCAATGAGCCACGCGAAGGTGCATCAGCAAGCGAGAAGATGGCAGCAGTTTCATGTGAGTTTATATGGATATTCAAGATGAGTACTTAATAAGCAAACAACAACGCGTTCAGTTGTTGACGCGTTAATGAAGGACGTTGTGGAAACAAACAGGCGCAGGGATGAGTTTGACCGGCTGCTCCCTGAAGTGCTCCAGGCTTATCTGAATTGAATAAAGAACACTCACAAGTTATTGGCAAGAATTCATTTCCAAAAGAAGCAATTGTCTATGTTTGCAAGACCAGAAGTCACTACGGGGCCATCATGACAAAAACTTTTTGGTACTTCTCTGAATGACCAAAAATCCGAGCAGACCGTCTGAGCCTTCCCCTCCCACTCCCATCTCTCATATCCATCTCTCATATCGGCTCGTCCGCTCCCCGGCTTCAGCCTTTTTGGGGTTCGAACCCGGGTCGTGTAAGTGGCTGTCTCTTTCTCATCTCACGCGTTCCCAATTGCGCCACTCGACCCGTGATGGCTTGACCAATGTTTGTAACTTTCTCCATTTGTGTGACTGTCACGCTGCACTCAAATCTCGCATTCAAAACACAGATCCGACGCCCTTGTCAAGTTTATTTACGTCTTAAATTGAGGGAGTCATTCCAATAAAGTACTTGCACCAAAAACAAAACGCTGATACAATTTGTGCGCAACGACTTCTGCAGCAGAGAGACACGGCTCATTCATCTTTGCACTTGCAGATGCTGTTTTGGAAATACAGCAACTTCGACCAAGGAGCCACATGCCCAAGCATCCATCCTTCCTTGCATCCAGCGAGCATTCGAAACGGATTCGAGCGTCAAAGAAAGAGTGAGTCATACCCCTTCCAATGAAAAAATTTAAAAATTTGTCGGGCGGCTTCTGAGTCACAGCACAGAGCACACGTATAAAACCATTCCAGGTCAAACTACCCAAACCAACAAACTACCAAACAACTACAACTACAACAACAACAAACATGGCCCCAAGAACTCCAATCGAGAACGTCGACCGCGACCGTCTCTACACCGACATCATGTACCGCTACCAGTACGTGTCGGACTTTGTCGGCTTCAACGACACTGACATTAAGGCACTGAAGGATGCCGCCCCGTTGATTGCACCTCTCGTGCCAGTCATTGCTGACGCTGTCTACGACCGCCTGTTTTCATTCGACATTACAAAGGTACACAACACCTTGTTTTCCTTCCGCTTCACCATGTACCTAACGTTTCTTTTCCCTCTTAGCAAGTCTTTCTCGAGCGAGGCGAAGGCTTCCACGGCCACATTGCCAAAAACCTGGCGGCAATGACCACCGAAGACGAGCAAATCAAGCACCGCAAAAACTTCCTCTCCAAATATCTCGTCAAACTCGTCACGGCCGAGTACGATGCCAAATTCGTAAAGTATTTGGACTACGTTGGCAAAATCCACACCAACACCCCCGAAAAGAAATCCACCATCAACGTTGAATACGTGCACGTGAACGCTCTGTTTGGATGGCTGCACGGCTTCCTTGCCGAGACCTTGAACGGGCTTCCACAGCTGCAAGCGGACCCTGTCGCGCGGGGAAAAGTGCTGGGTGCTCTGAGCAAGCTGCTATGGATCCAGAACGACTTTTTCGCAATGTACTATGTCAAAGATGGGGACGATTTGAAGGCCAAGAAGACGGGCTTCTTGAGCGGAATGTCCAGCGGCAACAAGGTGGTGGTCGGCAGTCTTGTGGCGACGGTGTTTGCGATCGGACTCGGTGCGGGAATGCGGTACGCAACGAAATAGGAAAACAGAGCGGACTCTTTGCATGATCGGACGTATTTACTCCAAAATAAAGACACCTTAAGTATTGACGTTGCTTTGAGTTATAACGGAATGCAGAAGATGGCAGCGAGATCATGTGCGCTGAGCTTCGTGGCTGTCCGAATGAGCACCAAAACTTATAGATTTTAAATTCAGGACATGGACTATAAACTGCTGCTGTATGTCGCCGTTCCGTACGCCATCAACTTTGCAGTCGGTTGGTACAACGGCCGCGGCAAGAAAGCAGCTCGCACAAACAGACGCGCAAACTGGGCCACGCACGAGTTTGGAGTGCTGGCATTGCAGTCGCTGGCAACGACCGTGTTTGTCATTGCCGCATTTGCGCTCGCTTCGCAGCCGGAGCAAGACGCAATGACACAATGCGGGTTTAGCACAGACACTCATGCTGGCCTTGTGACGCAGCGAGTGGCGGCATGCCTGCATGAGGGTGAGTTCTGTGTTTACTGTAACTTGGACTGATTTTCCATCTCGACAAGACTCGGCTCTCCTGCAGTCTTTAAAAAACAAACACGCTCGATTCACTTATAAACGCGTTGGCCATACCTCGTACACGCAATGCTCGTGGTGCTCGAATCAAACTTACTCCGACTACCTAATCTTCCTCTTCCCTTCCATTGCCGCCGAGTACATCCTCGCCACTGTCGTACTTGCGATATCGCATGCAAACAAAAGTCGATTGCTGAGCTTGGCTGCGCTCGTGGCATTGGCATCTGTTGAAGCATTCCTTCTCGCAGTTCACGATGGATACTTTGACAATGTCAACCAAAACGATCGGCCAGTTTTCAACCCTTTCACACCCGAATCTACTGGAGTCTATAGGCGCCTTCTTTTTTCGATTCTTATTGTGGGCTTTGGGATTTGGGATAATCCAACGAATCGAGAAATTACAGATCATGAGCGTCTAGTGAGTTGCACTTTTAAGCTAGCTTCTCAAAACAAGTCAGAACTAACAAAAAAACCATTGGGACGGGGAAAAAAAACAAACAGGAAAACATTGTAAAACCAGCAAAAAACAGTATTCAGAAGACTCCAAAGCAGCCGTCTTGCGCACACCGCTGTCTTGGAAGACACTCGATTACGCAACAAATACGTGGATTTCCATCGCGCTTCGCAGACTGCGAATGAGCAGTTTACATCGGACCCCGAGTTTCAACGTGTTCGAAGCGAAATTCTTCAGACGACGGAAATTGATGCCATGTTTCGAACGGCGCAATCTATTTCAAATTCAGTCATGAGTGCGGCTGTGTTGGATGGCATGTTGCCAGGCGGGATTGAAGAGTTGCCGCCACTTTGCGCGAGTAACTTTGCTGACGATGAATAATCGACCTGGGACACTATTTAAAAAAAAATACGCAATAAACGGCCAGCTGCGCCATCGGAATGGCACACTTTGAATGCAAAAAGCACACACCCAATGATATCTCTCGTCCACTATTCCCCAACGGGGAAACCCGTCATTTATTGAAAACCACATTGACCATACACGCACGCATCTTTTTTACAGAGTGGACCCACACTTAAGTTCAAAGCTCACAATGCCTCCAGCAGCACCTGCAGCATTCGCACTGGCACTCAGCGCCTTCATCATGGCATTCGCAGGTTTCGCAGCCTTCAAACGCGCCTTGATCAACCCAGCAACATGCACAACACCGCCTTTTCGAGCCGATACTACGTCCATACACGGACACGGCCATCGGCACTTGTTCGACAATTGTGAGACGCAGGCGTTTCGCGAGTGTGTGAACGAGCGTTGAAAAGTCGTCTATGGAAGGCACTGGGAATTGGATGGACGACGCGTGCGGGCAGTTTGCTGGGTTCGACAAGCATTCGGCGAAACCCGTTGGTGTGATTGAACAAGCCTATTGCGTTGATGTGATATTTTAACAGGTTTTAAGTGATGGGAATAAACCAGTCGAGTTGGCTGACTCTTTCAAATTTATGGATCAGACGTGTAGTTTTATTTTACACAGAGTTGAAAAGGGAATCGTAAAGGGCGAATTGTAAAGGGGGAATCGAAAAAAGGAGAAACGGGAAAAGTCACAGAACTTTGTGAAGCTAACAAAGTCCTTAGCCAGATATTTTTCGCATCTTTTTTGTTTTGAGATGGTTATTTTTTTTTTTTAACGGTTTGCGCTGCGAGTTGGACGGATCTTGAAGTCTTCGGACATGCGTTGCGTTACGTCGACAAAAACGTGTTTTCCGCAGGAGAGAAGAGTTACAAGTACCCAAAGAGAGAGTTGGGGCCAATTTGTATATAAAGTCCTAGTCAATCAGTCAGACAACCACGGATGCGCAAGCACTTGATCCATGGTGAACCGCTGCGCTGGATCAACGCGGCACATTCCATTCAACAAGCCCCACGCTTCATCGTGATGGTCCAAGTCGGCGATCGCGTCAAACGGGTAGTACCCGCCGTTGCTGGACATGAGAGACTCGTAACCCGTAGAACTCATGGCGAGGGCTTGGGCAGTGGATGGCAGGCATCCGTTCTCGCTGAGTAAGGCGTACAGAACCATTCCAAGGGCAAATACATCAGCAGCGCGTCCGTCCAGTTCCATTGAAGAAAAAGGGCTGTCGTTGAGAAACTCGGGTGCTTGCAGCTGGGCGGTTCCATAATTACGAATCCCGTAGCTGAAATGACGTGCGTGGCCAAAATCAGCAAGCTTCACGCCTGTGGAAGTGGAGTTCATGGCATCGGAGCTTGCGGATTGGACAAGAATGTTTTCAATCTTGACGTCGGCATGGTAAAAGCCCTTTGCATGCATAGACTGCAAACCCATGGCGATTTGCTTGATGATTTGTTTGACGGGGTCGATGGGGAGGAGGGAGTGGCCCTCGGTGTTCTGCATGTGCGATCTGTGGGCATGCTGCCAGCTCCATAAGTCACTTGACCCAGCTGAGAATGGAAACTTGTGTTCGGTGACTTTGCCACCGAATCGAGAGCGGAAAGTGACTGGTTCCAGTGTTTCGAACTGAGCATCAGAAGCTTGCGACCAGTCAGAGCCTAGAAGGATACCTTGTGTCAGTCATCTTTTCGCAGTTGATGTATAAAACAAAATCGGACTATACCAAAAAGCTCGGTGACAATGTAGTTGTGGTGCGAGTCTTCCCAATGATCCACCATGTTCAACAAATGCGCCGAATGTCCCGCCTGCGACAGATACTTGAGCACTTCAATCTCTGAAAGCGGTGCGCCCATCTTTCCAGCAAATTCCTTGTAAATGATCTTGATGGCAACTGGGGTCCCGTTGGCAGCTCTCGCGGCAAGCACGACGCCGTTGGATCCGAAGCCAATCACACGAGCGATAGAGTAGACACGGTGCATTTTCGCGGGACTGTGTGTGAAGGCGTTGCGTACGGCTGTACGAGCTTTCGTGTCGTTGGAGAGACCGTCGTAGAGTGGGCTCTGCTTGATGGTAGAGTGCATTGGAGCAGTGGTTGTTGTGGGTGAGGGGCTGTTGTTGATGGCCAGCATTGTTTGATGTCTAGACAGGTTGAGGGAGAAGAGAAGGGCGCTTGTTGGTTTTATACAGTGTGGTGGGTGGCATTTGTAATGTCAGAAAAAAGCAGAGAATGATGCGGGGCTTTATTTTGCAATTTTTGAGCGTGATTTGCGATGGAAAATTCGTGAAGGTTCCAGCGTCTTTTGGCCCCAGGAGCAACCATACACCAACCTGCTTGTTGGGTGTGATTCGGGAGGGAGAAGTAGAGCAGAGACAGCGACAGCGACAGCGACTGTATCCAATTGTCGCATTTCTCTCAGAACGTGTCGTGACTTTGTTGTGAAAAAATACACTCTAAATATACACAATTAGAGTGCATTATGTAATCATCATTGTTTATTGCGTGTACTCAAAGAGGAGAAAGATGCAAGCGAGAGAGAGAGAGAATCAAGAAAAGAAGGGCGAGCCTGACGGCGCAGAGAGAGGCGACTTGAAGAGAGAGATCAGAAGGAAAATAGAGAAGAAAGAAAGAAGAAGAAAAAGGGGAGAATGTGCAACCAACGCTAGGTCACTGTTTGAGGGGGAAAGTGCAAGTGCCATAAGTTATGACGTACTTACCGAGGCATGCAAGCGAGGGTTGCTTGAACAAGCTTCCACGCTATATGATGATATCTTCAACTGCAGTGTGAGTTACAAGATATGTACAAGGGTTACTTTATTATTATGGCAGCTTCGACACAAGCGGCGACTACGAAAAGCGGGGGGGAGGGATATCATTTTTTAAAACTAAATTCAAAACTTGGCTCAAATATTCGCTACACTAGCCATGGATGGGACAAGACTTGGTCAACCGTTGCGCGTTGCATTGGATCGACTCGAACCATTTTCTGCATCAAATCCCACGCATCTTCCTCCATGTCCTCCATCCGATTTAATGGGAACGAGGATGCATGCACGAGTTCATGATACGGCACACGCGTTTTCACAGCATCGGGCAACTGCCCATCCTCAGACAACAGGGTATACAACAAAATCCCAAGCGCAAAGACATCGTCAGTGCGACCATCACGTTCCTGCCATGCAAGCGGTGAATCGCTGAGAACGTCTGGGGCCGACATTTCAAAAGTTCCATATTCTTTGATTCCAACGGTAAAATGTTTCGCGTGGCCAAAATCCGCGAGAAACACGGTGGGTGCTTCGTATTGCTCCTTGTTGCATTCGACAAGAACGTTTTCAAATTTCACGTCGCTTGTTTTTATGTTTTTTGTTTTTGTTGATTTGTCAGTGCTTGGTAATATCGCGATGGGCGAAAAAAAAGAAACTACTCACCCATGGTAGAATCCGTCATTGTGAAGCTTCGAAAGCGCATGCGCAATACTCCGAACAATGTGCTTCACAACCATCAACGGCAACAACTTGTGACCCTCGGTGGCCAGCAAATGCGCCCGGTGGTACAGATTCCACGAGTACAGGTCGCTGCTTCCATTCCAAAAGGGCAGGCTGTAACTCGCTGAATCCGTCTTGAACGATAACGGCGTCAACTGCGAGTCCTGCAGAGTCACGGCCCAGTTGGACATGACCAAGTTTGTCACGAGATAAAAGTGGTGCACATCCTGAAAGTGTTGCACGTATTCCAACAAATTCGATCCATGTGATGATGACGATGCGACTGAAGCTGTTGAGTCAGGGACCAGGGTTCGACTCTGAAGACGCAGCAAGACTTCAATCTCGGACGAGGTCGGTTGGTGTCCGATGAACTCCTTGTAGATGATCTTGAGCGCAACGGGTTTGGACTGGCTGGGATTGGAGACATCGAGCGCCGAGAGAACGACACCGTTGCTTCCAAAGCCGAGGATCGAGTTGAGCGAGTATCGAGCTGGGAAGATGGACTGGTTCAAGGATGCTGCGTTGACTATGGCAACACGGGCTTTGGTTTCTGAGGGAAGTCCCTCGTAGAGTCTGGTCCGATTCTTGCGGGGGGGCAGAGGGGGCGGTGTCAGGGAGCCACCGAGACCCGAGTCCACTCTGGAGGATGGCGGAGGGTGGATGGGGGGTGACTGTGGAGTGGACATGATTGCGAGGTGTTGCTGTTGAGGGCGGAGTTGATGCGAAGGTTATAAAATGGGGCGTTTGGTTGTGAAATCTGGTTTGGGGGGCCTTGTCACTCAAAAACAAATAAGAAAGAGTGGATTTATAATTGTCAAAACAAACGGCGTTATTTGCATTCGGAGATACGTATTTATCAGCCATCAGCTGTCGGCAATTCGAAATGGCAGCCTGTCTGCTTCGAAATGGCCCTCGTCTCGCGCGTGCCGGTTGCGTCACGGCGCGAGGAGAACGGCAGAGCGAGAGCGGCAAAGTGGGTGGCTGGCTGCTTGTTTCTTGCATGTTCAAAAACAACAACAAGCTGAAGCAAGGGTCTGTCTTCTGCAGCCAGCGCCTCTTGGATGACATGATGCCCCTTGTCCTCTGTCTGAGAGGGCGGCTGGGCAGTTTGAAAGACATGGGACACATGCAGTGAGGCAGTGACCAGTGGACAACACACTGTCTGCCCTGCCTTTTATACTTCCGTCCATCACATTTCTCACACACCAACAACAACACAACAGACATCCAACTCAAACAATACTCCAACGCCCTCAAAGAGACTGTGGAGCGTGATATTCCAAAGAAGGGCGGTGGTAAGAATCAGGATTTGTTTGGGTTTATTCCGCGGCAAACTGTGACTGACATTGGAATTGGACTTGCGCTGTTTGTGCTTGGGCTTTCCGTGTGCGTTGTTTGGTGGCAGTAAAGATTACCAAAACACAGAGTTTCAAAAATAGTGGGTGTTTATTTCAAGTTCATCACGAACTCGTTTTAAAAAAGAAGAGTGGTGAATATATATATAAAAAAAGTGAAGTAAAATAGAGTCCCTTCAGTCAATGTGAAAGACCCAGCTGACTTTTTTTTTTTTTTTTACCCTTTTCTTTGGCTGAGTTTTCGCTTTTTCGGTTCAAAGTGCGAGAGAGATGAAGACTGGTGGCAACCCGAACGATTCAGAGTTTGCGAAACATGTCAGCCGCAAAGAACGCAAGCCTTCCCTCATGAGATGGGAGAGGGGAGGAGGAAAATGTGTTTTGATTGGTTAAAGTCCGACTTGTGCTGCAGCAACTTTTTCAGTCGACAATCAACCACGGGTGCGCAAGGACTTCATCGATCGTGACTCGCTGGTCGGGGTCAACAAGGCACATTCCTTGAATCAAGTTCCATCCTTCATCGTCCAAGTCGCATAATCCAGACATGGGGTACTGCCCGCCGTTTCTCATGATCAACGAGTGGTAGCTCAGTTTTCCAACCTTGGCAGCTTCGATGGATTCTGGGAGAGCACCGTGTTCATCTAGAAGCGTGTGCAGCAGCATTCCGAGTGCAAACACATCCGCAGCGCGACCGTCAAGTTCCGGTGCCACAAAGGGGCTGTCTCGGAGGAATTCGGGGGCAGACACTTCAATTGTTCCGTAGCTCTTGATACCCAAGCTTGCGTGTTTGGCGTGACCAAAGTCAGCGAGACGAACACCAGGACCCGTTGGAGTCGAGCTGATGAGCACGTTTTCAATCTTGACATCGCCGTGGTAGAATCCGGCCGAGTGCATTGTGTAAAGAGCTGAAGCGAGCTGCTTGATGATTTGCTTGACTGGGAGCAGTGGCAACAGCGAGTGACCTTCCGTCTTCATGACATGTGCTCGGTGCGAGTATGCCCACGCCCACAGGTCGCTTGATCCGGCGGAAAAGTCCAGCTCATGCAGGGCTTCTTCTTTGTAGTGAGATTTAAAAACCAATGGCTTCAGATTTCCTGAGGCTGGGCTGTCAGCGAGAGACTCGGCAGCGAGCCAGTCATTTCCAAACAACTCGGTAATAACGATAAAGTGATTCGAGTCCTGGAAATCGGTTATGTGCCTGAGCAGATTCGAGGACGACTTTGCAAAAAGTCGCAGAATGTTGACTTCAGCAGGAACTGAAGCTGGGGCTTTTGAGGCAGATTCCTTGTAGATGAGCTTGATTGCGACGGATGAGCGGGACTTGAGATGGATGGCGGCAATCACGACGCCGTTCGAGCCAAAGCCAAGGACTCTGCGGAGCGAGTACTCGGCAAGAAGCTGGTTCGGGTTTGCTGCGACGGCCTTGACAATGGCCAGGCGGGCCTTCTCCTCAGAGTTGAGACCGTCATATAGCTGAGAGGTGTTGCGGCATTTTGCGGCAATGGCGGCGAGAGCTGGTGAGACGACTACCTTGGCAGCTTGTGCGGATGCTGGTGCTGTGTCGGACGTAGATGGAGACAGACGTGGGCTGTCTGGAGTCTGCTCACGAGTTTGTTGGTATGTTTCGATGGCCATTTGGAAGTTTGAGTTTGGAGTTGGTGAATCGTGGAGTGGTGTGCTGTGTGGGCATTATAAGCGATTTTGGGAGTGACGTGGCCGAGTCTTTGAAATGTGAGTTCAGCCAATGAGAAACCACTCCCAAACATGTGGTGTGTGGCACAGCCACGCTATTTATTTATTCCACCCCAACTGCTGCCTTTTATTCACATTTGTTTGTCTTCTTCCACCCTCTTTTGTCTTGTTCTTTTGTTGCGATTCAACACAGGTTCAACATTCACACACACACACACACACACACACACTTATGCATGCATCAGAGCGCATTGATCACGCTTCAGTTCAGTTGCTGCGAGGCTTCGCTTGAAAAGAACCAATACACACTTGTTTATTCTATTCAAGCTACTTGTCCAATCACTCCTTCACTGGCACATCACCATGTTCCACATCCACATCCGCCTCACGCCCCTTGTTAACAGTAACCCGAAACACGGCAGGCAATCTCGCAAGAGTGGAGCAGCAATGGATGTTCCGGAGACTGTAAGAAGGAGGATCGCTTGTTTGTTGCTGTTGTTGTTGCTGTTGTTGCTTGCTGCTCGCATCAGCAATGCGCTGTGTCTTGGGATCGGTGGAATCTGTGCTGGGGCAGTCGACTTGTCGATACAATTTGACTGCAAGCGCAATGGACGCGAGCATTGCAATGACGGCAAAACATGCCAGACCAACAATGACGAAAGTGGGAGCGGGCCCGTTCGGAAGAAACGGTTCCATGTCCATGTTTGTTTGGGTGTTGAGGATGCTGCTGCTGTTGCTGTGGGTGTTGTTTGTTGTTGAGTGTTGTTCTTGTTTAGCACAGATTAAACGGGCACAATTGTTTATTGACAGCCAAGCAACGCGGGTGCCCCGTCAACCAACGCGCAAGCGTGCGTGCGAGTTCGGGAAGTGTGCTCGAGAGCACGCGAGTCCATCGCGACGCCGTCCGTGCGCGTGTCGAGTCGTTTCTGTGTTTGGTCACACGCAACCCCGCACGCTTTCACTCTTAACGTGCTCCTTAATTTATTTTTTTATCCCTTTTTGTCTTTTATTTCTTCCGTCTCAACCCGTCAACGGCTCCCGCTCATCCAGAGAAATACATACATCGCATCCATCCATCCATCCATCCATCCACACATGCTCACTCCTCCCCACCACCTGCAACCAGGCTCATTGCAAGCTCGGGATACAGCTTCGCCTTCACGCGCTCCGCAAAGGCAACCAAGTTGGCATGTCTCTTGATGGACTTTGCCAGCTTCGGGTTCATCTCTTCAAAGTCCAACACGTTCAAAATGTGCCCAAACACGGCGTAGTCCGCCATACACATTTGCTCGCTCGAGAAAAAGTACTGCTTGTCCCCAAGAATCACTGCTGCATGGCTGTAAAACTCGTCCACGATTTTATCCCAGTCTTGCGCGCTGTAGCTGAGCACGCCCGCTTTTTTGATGGCGCTAACAACGCTGGGCTGGATAAACAGCTCGCATACAATGAAACGCAGCGTCCAGTCCGTTGTCTTCTTTGGCCAGAACACGTGCTTGGACATTTTCCACTGGTCCATCCACCGCTCCTTCATCATGCCCCAGTACATAAAGTTCTCGAACCCGTGACGAAGCATGGCCGCTCCCGCCTTCTCAGCATCAGACAT
>QEAP01000601.1:0-14004 GCA_006535975.1 Chytriomyces confervae | reverse complement strand
GTGTTTTCCTGGGGTGTGGTTACGATTGGACATGGCCTCATTCGCGATGCTTCGCAATTCTACTTGATTCGCGCGTTGATTGCGATTACTGAAGGAGGTGTCATTCCTGCTACCCTTGTTTATCTGGTAACCTGCTTTGGGGCACTATTTTCACAACCAACCAACTTTTTATTCATTAAAAACATTTACTTTTCAATTTTTTAGGGTGCCTTTTACAAGAAAAACGAACTTGCTACGCGTCTCTCATGGTTCTGGGGAGTCCAATCTCTCGCATCCGCTTTCTGCGGCCTCATGGCATCTGGTATCCTTCAACTCCGCGGCATCAACGGTCTCGGCGGATGGAACTGGATGTTTCTGATTGAAGGAGTCATTACAGTGCTTTCTGCAGGGTTATTCTTTTTCGTGTTTCCCCGGTCTCCATACTACACAAAGGGTGGCTTAAACTTTGGCGGGTGGTTTACTGACAGACAGGCGCGGATTGCAGTGACACGTGTGGTCCGCGATGATCCCATGAAACTCAATTATGAGACTCGAGTGAAGCCGTCGGATGTTGTTGCGGCGTTGACGGATTACCGCGTGTGGGGACACTTGATCATTACTGTTGTTGGACTTACTTTCCATACACCGTATGGACTCTACTTGCCGTCGATCATCAAGTCGTTTGGGTACAATGTGTACATTTCGAATGCGCTGACGGCTCCAAATTACATCCTGGGATTTATTACCATGACGTTGATGACTTCTCATTCGGATAAAGTTGGCGAGCGTGGGTTCCATGGTATGTTTGCAGTGACGTGGTGGATCGTTGGATTTGCTCTTTTACAATTCTTGCCGGATAATTCCCCAAAAGGAGTATTGTAAGTCGCTGCCTTTTATTTTTTTCAATGCGCGACATTAACGTTTAATTTCCACAGCTACCTTGCAACCCTCATCATTTCCTCTGGACCTTCCACACACCCCATGAACATTGCTTGGATGACCGAGAACACTGCTCCAGTAGGAAAACGGACCGTCGCATCAGGGCTCATTATCGGTTTCGCAAACATTTACGCAGTCTACGCGTCTCAGATTTACCAACCATGGGATGCACCTCGCTACCACGTTGGAAACTACATTATCCTCGCATTCTTGGGCGTCACGTTCTTCTTGTGGTTGGGTCAAAAGTATATTTACATTTACTTGAACAAGACGAGGGCGGCGATTTGGAAGGGATATTCGGAGGACGACAAGGCGCACTACAATGCAACTACCAATCACCAAGGAAGCGAGCGGTTGGACTTTACCTTCAAGACGTAGAGAATCCCGTGTTTTTTATGTTTTGTGTTTTTTTTTCTGTTGTATCTTTGTTTTAATTTGCAATACTGAAAAATGAGTGTGAGAATATAATAGTTACTGTGAAAAGTTACTGTTTTTGTGCTTTTTTTGTTTTTTTTGTTTTTGTTTTTTTTTTTTTTTTTGAAGGGGTGGAAAACAGCGGGGTTAATACTATAGAACCGTCCTCCTCTATTAACTTCAATACCTCTCTCTTGACGCCCAATATGTCCTTTTCGAGCCCTTTTATGATTGCATGCAGCCGCTTCTCCTCAATAAACATTTTGTTTAACGAGGTCTTGTTATCGTCAATCTCTTTCTGGAGGCTGTTGAACTTGGACTTCATGCTCGTGTTTTCGCCCTTGATTGCTGACAAGGCCTCGCGCTCAGCCTTGAGCTTTGTTTCGAACGAGAACCCAATTTGGAGGACTTCGACGTCCGTGTCGCCTTCAATCTCGGACAGGTGCTGCACAAATTCTCTTTGCTGCTCTTGGTACTGTGACTTTAACTTAAATATATACAGTCGTGAGTCTCCCCGTCAGAGGAATGCAAAGAAACGCGACAATAAAATAAACTAATCATACCTGAAGCATATCATCCTGCCTTTCTTGAATCTTTTTCTTGTAGTAGTCCGTCATCTGCGAAACGCGCGATGAATGAAACAGCTCCATGTCCTCCATCTGCCTCTCCCACGAACTCTTCAGTTCCGCCACCTTCTCCATCAACTCCTTGTGCTTCTCACTCTCCGCCGCCATCTTTACCCTAAAGCTCGAATCCATCTCTTCAATCTCACTCCGATTCGTGACTTTTGCCAAATTCAATTCAACGCCATATTTTTCCTCATTGGATTTACGGTCCTGCGTAAGCACGGCAGTGAGCTGCTTGAGTCCTTCGATTTCAGTCATGTACTTGTCTGTTAGGTCTGTTAGTTTCTCGCTGTAGTTGAGATCTTTGAGTTTGAGTTGCGTTTCGTTGTCTGCTTTCAGAGTTTCAACGCGTTGTCGTAGCTCGTGCATGAGCTTTTGTTTTTCTTTGAGGTCTGACTTTGTGACGAGGATCTGGTTTTTTGGTATGGGAATAATTTTTTGGTAAAAACATCCAAAAATGATGCGGGAAAACAAAAAAAATAAAAATAAAAAAATGAAAAAAACCTCATCAGAATACGTCCAATCTTTTTCACGCTTAAACCCGCGTTGATCCTTTTCCTGAATTTTGTAGACCCATAGGCAGCCGTCTTCCCCACACGTGAACAGGTACGTGTCATCGAGGGAAATGCGCATTCGAGTGATGGGAGACGCATGACAGGAGACCTCAGTTTGATCGATGGAACTTGGGTCGTTGGCAATGAGCGACTTAAAGCCCTTCACCGATCCTTTGCTTGTGGCTACAAAAAAATCAAGATTATCTTTTAGCGTGTGCCGGGTTTTTCGAAACAATGCGCAAGATACCTGCAAAGACATATTTCCCAGATCTCGAAGTGGCAACTGTCGGATTTCAAAATGGTTAACACTACAGCAAACCAACATGTCAAGAACGCACTTGCTGTGTATCCAACTTTCCCAGGTATTTCTTGCGTTATGGCTGAATCACTGACAACCTGTTGACGTCGTTATTTTAGCCATACTGAAAGAGTGACCAGAATCCCAGCCCTCACCCGAATAAACCCATCCGAACTAATCGAATAAATAGTTTTCAAATCGGACGCATAGCACGATGATGTGAACAGCCCCGCCGGACTCGGACACTCTCCTTCCCGCTTCAAGTGCGTCACGCTCCAGTCAAAGACACTACCGTCAAGCCCACAGCTCGTCACGCGTGAATCATCGGCAGACCAGGCAATGGATTTGACTTTTCCAGAGTGTCCTTTTAAGTATCCCACAGTTTCAAAGGACCATGTCTTATGGATCCCGATCGTCGATCCGTAAACTGTTGCGAAATACTGGAATGAATAGCGTGTGAGTAAATGGGTCGCGTTTTTTGGTGGCGCTGGATCATACATGTCCTCCGTTGCTAAATCGGCTCTGTTGGATTTGTTTTTAGTGTTTTAGACAGGCGCACGGACGCAGAAAGACAAGCGTGAGTACCTCTCTACACCCACGAATGTTTGACTCCCAAAACGGGCGGATATCGTCAATAAGAACATTCATCAGCTTCAAGCAATCAGAGAAGCCGACTAGAACATAGAGCCCAGAAGGATGCAGCGATATGCTGAGAAATGCAAAATCAAGTTTTTTCAAACCAACGATTGCTGGGCGAGTATAAAATAAATTAAATACCTCAGAGGCTCGTCATCGAAAAATTTGAGCACTTCCAACGTGTTTTCAACATAGTTCCAAATTCGAATAGATTTATCCGTGCCGCAAGTTGCAATGATTGGTTTTCGTGCGCAAGTGTCCATTCCGTGGATTTGGCCGTGATGAAACGGTTGACACAAGCGATCGCACTTGATTTCTTCTCCCTAGAGTAGTGGTAGAAATAAAGATCGCGTTGGAAAAGTGGGCATCTTTCTTTCGTGAGTTGAAACTCACCTTTGTTGAATCCACATCCAACGTGACCACATAAATCTGGCTATTTTGAAGCGTGCACACAGCCACATCGTCGGTAGGATTCAACGCAATGCATTTCACGGCGCTCTCTTCCAACAGGAACTCCTTATTCTTTTTGTACAGGAAGTTGTCGTCCGTTTTCTCAAACAAGACGCAGTAGCCAGTGGACGTTCCTGCGATAATGCCTCCAGAAAAGTACGTGACTGTCTGGATGGATGGCGTCTTCATCGATACGTTTCCGGGAAGCACGTACGAGATTTCGAGGATCAAGTCTCCAGAATCAAACACCAACAGTTTGGAGTCCTCTGTCCCAGCAATCACGCGCACTTCGCTAATCCAGCAGTGACATATTAAATTCTAATAAAATATATTAAATCATAATGAATGAGGGAGTTGCATGCAAGACGAGCATTGGATGCGTACCTTGTCTGGCTTTTGCTGGTGCACAAGTTTAAAGTTTCCCTCCAGAAACTTGAAGACGCGAAACAGACTGTTTCCAGTGACGCAGATTTGGGTATTGACCTGGTCGAAAGGGTTGCACGTCATTTGATGAATCTCAGTGCTGTTGCTCAGGGCTGACTTTATCGTCGCCAACAGCTTTGGTTTCTCCCACATCCAGTAACAGAGCGACCTGGACTTTGAAGTTCAGAAAGGACGGCAACAGGTATCGACAAGTGCTTCTTTACCAATCGGGCGCGCCTGTCTGAGCAACGACGTTTTTCATATCGTTTGTGAATGAGACGGAAATGATTTCCTGCGTGCGTCAGTTAGCATGAAAGCTTTTCTCCATCCAACCCCCAGTCGGTATCCTAACCTTGCAGGTTGTCCCTTCAGCGGGCATCAACAGTTTCTTCTTCCTTGGATTCTGAAGATCCATCACAACGACATGTGCCCCCTTCTCTGTACTCTTCAGTCCAATCGCGGCAAGACCGTGTGCCGGGTGAACCTGTATTGTTGTCATGGCCTCTCCTTCATTGATGGGAATAAACTTTTGGCTCTTTTGCTCCAAGTTGTAGAGAACTAGCTGAGAGCCCGCTGGGTACAGCAACGTCTGTTCGTCCATGTACATCATGTTGGAGGACACATCCGAAC
Organism: Chytriomyces confervae; assembly: GCA_006535975.1. Taxonomy (NCBI): domain Eukaryota; kingdom Fungi; phylum Chytridiomycota; class Chytridiomycetes; order Chytridiales; family Chytriomycetaceae; genus Chytriomyces; species Chytriomyces confervae. The sequence continues at coordinate 9,055 of QEAP01000601.1, read as the reverse complement.
CGAGTCCGAAAACGTGACTTTTTTTTGCGGCGCTGTCAGTATCGACAGCTCTTTTTCATCGCGTAGAGAAAGGTTACCTCGGTAGCAGCAGCTGTGACTGTGCGTTGCTGCGATGGTCCGCCATTCTTGTCGAGTGTTTGTCAAAGATTTCCAATTTGACTCCCGTTTTGTGAATTTACGATAAAACGATGAAGATACTCCATTCGAAAAGCGTTGTTCGCGAAACGCGTGCATTCATGCCGCCCATCGATGGCAGCGCATCCGGCTTAAGAAAGGGTCAGAGCGGGCGTATCCTCGTTGTCGGCGGCAGCAGCGAGTACACTGGGTGAGCCACACCCTCTCCCTTTCGAAGGTTGTTGTCATTCGAACCCTCTCTTTGAACCGGTTTCACTTCCAAGGGCTCCCTTCTACGCATCAATGGCTGCACTGCGAAGTGGCGCTGATATTGCCCATGTGGCCTGTGTGAGTGCCCGAATTCATCCCAAGATCAGAGCACTGATCCGCAATCAATTCTTAGCATCCACGCGCAGGAGCCGCCATCCGGACCCTGTCTCCAGAACTCATTGTTCATCCGTGTCTAGAGTGCGTATCTTGCGCCCATTCGAAATCATTGGTCGCTATATTCTTACCCGCAGTTGCGTTCTTTTTTTTCACCCAGTCCCGTTCTCACAGCCAATGAGGCCGCACAGAGAGTGCTGGAAATTGCAAAAAGGGTTCATGTGGTGGTGATTGGGCCAGGCCTTTCTCGGGATTCTTTCATGCTCGATGTGGCCGCACGAATTCTACTGGGTCTTAAGGAGCAAGAGAAGATGGTCGTATTAGATGCGGTTCGTTGTTCGATTTGTGAATTTTGGCACTGTATCTCATGAACCATTCAATCCAACAATTCCATCGTTTTTGTTTTTGTGTCACAGGACGCGTTGTTTTTGTGCTCCCAAAGGCCGGAGCTTGTCAATGGCTACAGGTGTGTAACCCTCGCGCGCGTGATACATGAATTCGATCATGACAACTATGTTTTTTTTTTTTTTTGCAACAGAAACGCGGTTCTCACCCCAAATCACGGAGAATTTCTGCGTTTGTGCGAAACCCTGGTACGCAGCAACATATGACCATCTCGTTACAGAATTCTGAATGCGTAACTCTCCAGAATATCCCCGTGTCTGATAATGAACGCGTCGACGCAGTTAATTTGCTCAGCAGTCGGCTTGGTTGTTGCATCGTTTTGAAAGGAGAAGAAGATATTGTGAGCAATGGAACTTCAGGTAACCCTCGCAATACCCCATCATCGCCTTCTTCTCTTTTTATTAAAAATCTTGGATTGCAAATCCAGTCTGTATCCGAGAAAGAGGCTCGCCACGAAGATGCGGTGGCCAAGGAGACCTTCTTTCAGGAATTATCGCGACTTTTATTTCATGGATGCTTGGAGCAAAGGCGGGCCTCTATTCTCGTCAGGCAAACGTGCCATCGACCAAGGATATTGGAGACAAGCATATCGCTGACGCGCTGAAGGGAAAAACGCGTGTCTTGGAAGAATCAAGACTGAGCCGAAATGCTATCGGAGATGCAGGTGCAGCATCTGTCATTGTGAATCTGATTGACGAGGACGTGATGGCCGATGTTCCAGTGTTGTTACTCATGTGCAGTGCTGCTTGTATCCTGGTAAAACAAGTTGCACGGCGAGCGTTTGATATGAAGGGTCGCGCAATGACTGCAACTTTGATGGTGGATGTTGTTGGGGATGTGTTTTCGGAATCGTTTGATGAAGCCGAGTCAAAGAAGAGAAATTGATAAAAGCGCATGCATTGCAGTTGCTCAGTCTTGAATGAACACCTGACCCTTGTGAAGTCAGACGAGGGTTGACAGAATAGCCTCACACCTTCACGTTTATTTTTCAATCGCTGAGAAGGATTTTGGCCAACGAAATCAAGTCCTCTCAATAAATAACGCTTCAAAAATGTCCAGCATCTTCACCGTTTCATCCATGCGTAACACCATCTCCTTCTCAACGTCCTCATCTGTTCGCACCATCCCAAACTCCAAATTTCGTATTGTAATGACTGTATTCGCGACGGAAGAAGTCGGCCCCGAGTTACTCCCGCCACTATGCTTTTGTTTCCCATCCGCGTTTCGAGAGTGCGGGTTTTTGGGTACACTACCATGACTCATGGCAGGCGTTGGAACCCTGCTTTGCGCGGGTGATGAATTCAGCGACGCAGTCACGGAACTCAAATTCGATGGCCCCAGGGCAGTTCGAGCGTCCTGCGTCGAAGAAGCACCAAGTTGCGGAGAAAGAGTGCCGCGAGGAAGTGAATCTGTTCTCAGGAAACGAGTCTGAGACGGCGGTGTGCCTGGTGCTGAAAGCGCCGCCGCCGCTGCTGCGGGGCTGCTTGATGCGCTCCGAGGAGGGATATGGAATGCTGCTGTTGTGGCTGAAAAATGAGGTGTTGCGGAGGTGGCTGAAGGGAGAGATAGAGGGCTTTCTGTGATGGTCCTTCCTTGGTGTTTTATATGAGAAGCAGATGAGCCAGCATTTGCTTCTAAACTTTCTTGATTGCTGTCAGAGGCAGTTACAGCGGTAGTGTCGCCTTCATACATGTGCGAAGAAGACTCGGATTCATTTGCAAAGATTTCCTGAACGCCAGTCTTTTTGATCAAAGGTAAGGTCGGGGCTTGCCGTATGGGAGGAGTTTTTTCAAAATCAGAGTCAGCGTCTCTGGATTCAAAATTTGAGGTATTGTGGCCATGCATCATTCGATTTCCTGAGCTTATTGAACCCACAGGAGGAAAGTTTGAACCAGAGCCGGGGGAATCATCGACTGCTCCTCAGTTTTTAGAACAAATATCAGACGGGACGGATAACTTAAAACATCTCACCTGGGGAAAGATCACCAATGTATCCTTTGATGGTGTCTGACTTCCAGTAGTCTTCATCAGGATCAGTTTTGTCTCCTAATGCATCACCCGCCACCGGCTTGAAAATGCGTAAGTTATCAGTAGCTGCAGGGATGCAAAGAATAGGTCGAGTCTCACTTTTGAAGTCCAGCGAGAGCGAATCGTATTCAAAGATCCATTTTTTGAATCGTCGTCATCGTCTACTATAGCAGTCTGACCGAGCATCGCTTCAATTATTGCTGGACCATTCGATTCCACGGCGTCAGAGTTGTCTGGAACTTTACTCGGAGGCCTGATGCTCGAAGTTCGACCATGTAAGGAAGGATTGGATGTGCGAATGAGCGAGCTGCCGGGCCGGATACTTGTCCTCCGCGAGTTGAATGAATCGAAAATCCAAGAATCTTCTTCTTCATCGGGAATAACGGCTTCCGACTCGTTTCTGAAAGATTCAAATATCAGTACGAGTTCAATGAAGTAACATGTTTGGACTTACTCTCTGGGAGAGACTGCTTGCTCATTCTGATTTTCATTTTTCCAGACTGCGTGTCGATCGAGCAGGTCGCGGATCAATGAATTCGCAATGCCTTTTGCGGGCGCGTTTTTTATAAATCGAGATTTCAGCAAATCTTCGGCATTGGGTCTCTGTTTGTGGTTTTTTTTTTACAAAAACAAGGCTCAGATTCATTCGAAAAACAAGTATACCTGATCAGGATCTTCGGTCAAACATAGCGCAATAAACTCTTTGATCATGGGCGAGAAATTGCCTTCAATTTGTGCGGGTCGCGAGCGAGGAATCAGAAAGATTGCTTTTCGAGGATCAAAGTTGGCGAAAGGAGGGTTTCCCGTCGCCAGTTCAATGATTGTGATTCCGAGGGACCAGATATCGGCCTTGTAGTCGTACTGCGAACGCGTAATCTGAAAAAGACGTGCCATTGTTTTTGTCAATTGTCGGTTGAGGAGATTCAGAAAAACGAAGCGCGTACAATTTCAGGTGCTAAAGGTGGGTGATCGCCAAGTCGGTAGTGAGTGAATCTATTGTCGCAGCGAAAATCAAGTTAAATTTACCCATCCCTTTAACGAGCAAAGCTAGTTAGAACGTGTACGAACAATAGCGCAGACTGGTCTTACAGTACGGTGTCCCGACAAAAGAATTGCGACGGTTCCCCGCAGAAGGCATGTGGCCTGCAACTCCGAAATCGCACAGCTTCACTTGTCCAGTTTCAGTGAGAAGAATGTTTGCCGCTTTATCGAGTAAAGAAGACCCAGCAATAGGGCATAGGAAAAAAAAAGAAGGGCAAACGTTGGAAGGTGTTCCATTCTGACCATGAGAAGAAAGCGCACCTTTGATGTCCCGATGTATGATTTTGACGGATTTGTGGAGATAAACCAGCGCATGGACAATTTCCCGAGCGATGATGGATATGCATCGTTCCTCGATGGCCCCCGATTTCAGCTGTCGGCGCGAGCATCGTTAATTTTCCGCCCGCCAAGATTCTGCGAATTCCGCCACAAACCAGGTTCCGCAACGATCCTCCTCCGGCGTAGTCCATCACGATCCATAACTTAGTTCCCACGAGATAGCTGCCATGGTACCGAGTAATGTACTTGTTGTCTATGTGGGAGAGCACAGATATCTCCTTTCGAACATCCACAATTTCGTCATCCTCAGTGTCCAAGTCGAGGACTTTGATGGCAACGATTTCGCCGTTTGATCGCTTGATTCTGTGATGTCGGTTCATGAAGACGGAGGGTGAGTTGGATAATGTGGGGAGGGCAGCACAACGTGTTTGGTCACCCGCGATAAACTTCTCCGAACGAGCCCTTGCCTGGCAGAAAACTGAGTCAGGCCTTCGAACTTGTTCAGCAGATGCACGCTTACCGATGCGTTCCACAGTGTCATACAAATCCATCTTGCACAACCTGGACTCACCAGTGATAAATATTTATTGCAAAAAGAATATAAATGCCAACTCCGACGAACACGAACGCCCATCTTATTGCGCTCCGCCGCCGGCCCGCGAGTTTATGCGCCGTTGCTGCCTTCCAAACTCCTGGCGGGATGCGCCGGGCCCTCAGTTCTTCGATTCTTTCCAAGTGGTCGAACGGTCAGAACGACGGCGGCGGTGGATTCGGCGGCGGCCGGTTTGGCCGGGTATCTAGTGCCGGACGACTTCCACCCGTGAACACGGTAGACGACAACAGAGACCAAAGATTTTATCTTCTCAGCCCTCAAAACGCACATTTTCTTTGTCACCTCCCAGGTCATTATGTTTGTTCCGCAAGCATCCGTCTATGTTGTAGAGGTTCGTTCGGCCGTACTCAAAAATATGACAGAGTTTGAAGGGGACCGCGTGGTTTTGGCCAAAACTAAACAACTCATGCGTCAATCCAGCGCTTCGGAAAGTTCCACAAGATTCTGGAACCTGGACTTGCCGTGCTCATTCCGTTCATCGATCGTATTCGCTATGTCCAGTCTCTCAAAGAGAATGCTGTTGAAATCCCGACGCAGAGTGCTATTACTCATGGTATGTGTCGATGTCGCACAAAATTTTAGTCGACGGAGAGACTGATTTGTGCGTTTGCAGACAACGTGACACTCGAGATTGATGGGGTGCTGTACTACCGTATCGAGGATCCGTATAAAGTAAGCACTGGTCTGCGTTGTGTCCCCGCTCGACTCAACTTGTTCTACGCGTTCAGGCGTCGTACGGCGTGGAGGATGCCGAATTTGCGGTATCGCAATTGGCCCAAACTACCATGGTACACATTCATGATTATCTTTTTTGTTCTTCATGCCTGTTTTTTTGATTCCATATCCTTCACCAGAGAGCCGAAATTGGACAGCTTACGTTAGACAGAACTCTTGCAGAGAGAACTCAACTGAATACCAATATTGTAAACGCGATCAATTCTGCCGCCTTTGACTGGGGAATTCGATGTTTGAGGTAAGCATTTTTGCTTCACACTCGTAGGCCGCCATTTCGAATTCAAATATGTTTCACATTGCAGATACGAAATTAGGGATGTCCACCCTCCTGAAAATGTCGTATCAAGTATGCATAAACAAGTGAGTGCCGAGCGAAGAAAGCGTGCCGAGATTCTAGAATCCGAAGGAGCTCGTCAGGCTGCTATTAATGTGGCAGAAGGTCGCAAGCAAGCAATGATCTTGGAATCAGAGGCAGAAAAAATGACCCAGATTAACATGGCAGAGGGTAAATTCCATTTCCAAGTTTGAATGTCAACTCATTTGTGGCTGGTTTTTCAGGTGAGGCCGAATCGATAAGACTGAAGGCTGCTGCATCTTCACAGGCGATCGCGCAAGTTTCCACCGCGATTAAGGAGCACGGAAACGCAGCTCAAGATGCCGTCTCATTATCTGTTGCAGAAAAGTATATCGAGTCATTTGGCAAAATTGCGAAAGAAGGCACAACTGTCGTGGTTCCAAGTAACGTTGGAGATGCGTAAGTTTCTTCCAGTTTTCCATTTTGTCAATTATGAAACTGATTATGTGTACCTAGCGCGGGGATGGTCACGCAACTGATGTCGGTGTTCTCGTCAGTGAAAAATACCAGGGCACAGAACAAGCCTTCTGACAATCAATGATTGTGGGAAATGTGTGAACTTGACAATAAACTTCGCCGTCTTTGGCATCCGTACTTTCATCGGTCCAAGCCGGCCTGAAATGGCGGCATCCGTGGCTAAGTACCAGACGCGATGGCAATCCATGTGAGAGCTCCAACCACCGAATACGTATCGAATCAAGGGAAAAGAATGGAATAATCAGGGCATTGATTACCGAGCGATGAAGTAGAACCGGCGAAAAAATACTGAGCTTTCCGAATTTGCTGTGTCAATATCTTTTATTTATTGCAGGTTACTGGTACTTCGCGCTTTTTGAAGCTCCTTTTCTACGCTGAGAAGAACTTTTTTCACTCCTGGTGACTGTAGATTGTAGTCTCGTATTTTTGCGTTGATTTCGTCGATTCGTTTTGATGCCCACTCATGGCCCGACGCTTTCCATCTAGACTCTGCTGAAACTGAGCTGTTGGCATTCGTGGGTGAGGGCCGTTGCTGCTCTCGCGCTCCGAGTAAGTTTCTTATCCACAAACCCAGTGACGTACTTTGCTGCGATGATTCAACCGGAGTGGGATGATGATACGAGTTACTATCGTTTACATTGGGACGGAAACACTCCCTCGCGAGATCTTCAAGTTCCTTCCGCAGTTTGGCGGTCTCCCGGTCAACTTCTTGACCTGCTTCGATCCATCCAGGCAGAACATTCTGACTTTTGATCATTCGGTTCATAATCAGCTCCGTGTCCGAAAGGTGCACATTGAGTCTCTCGTCAGTATCAAACTGGATTGGCTTCCCCCGACCACTGAGATCGTCAAACTGGCCTTTCCTGCGAGCACGCGCAATTTGCGCATCGACAAGAGTTTCGAACGAATCAAGGGTTGGCCGAATTGTCAGGTAATCTTCGTAGAGCTGTTGGGTCGGGGTTTTATACGCGGCAGCATCGCTTTTAGCATGTTGCGCTCGAATCAGAGTTGACGCCCGATTGAGCCCCTCTTTCTGAGATCGGGCGGATGAATACTCTCCGCTCTCCAGAAACTGTCTGCTTGCGATGGCCGGCCGTGACGGTCCTTTTGGATTGAGGTCAGCTCCTGGCCTTGATGACTGCACCGACTGTAACAAGAAGCGCTTTTGAATCGCATCTTTTGCGGCAGCATCGTCTGACAGCGTAGGTTCATTCTCCACAAACGCTGCGACTGCTGATTTTTTCAGCTGAAGTGGTCCGTGTGTGAAATGACCATAACACCAAAAAAGCAGAGAGAGACAGCAAGCTTACTATTTGCGATACATTTGGATTGTGAAAGCGAGCATCGATTTCGGCGTCCAGTTCAGGTGACGATATCAGCGTCGACGATGTTTCGTTCACAATCGCCGAATCCACAACCACATCTGAGCCCACGAACGAGGAGCTGGACGGTTCCTGTTTGTGTTGCCGATCGGACGAATTAGCAGAGGGTGTTACAGGCAAGCGCGACAGGAGACGGTGAGAGTGCATGAAAAGCGATCGATAGGAAGCTGAGGGTATAGTTGACAGGAACATGTGGGATGTTTCCTAAGTGGAGCAAAGGTGGTTAGTGTCAGGCAAGAAATGCGATTTTATGAGGATCGAGAATATACATTTTGAAACGTGTTCCTGGTCATTCCAGTCCCAGCAGACCCAGGAATTCATGATTGCGACTGATTATGCCCAATCTTCCAAGCAGTAGATCTGGACAAAATGTGTTTGAACACATCAAGTGCCCATTTCAATTGATGGAGGTTCTCTTGGAAAGTCAAGCTGACAGAAGATGATGAACAAAACAAAACAAGCAATGTATACATAGATGAAACACAATGAATAAAACTATCACACTTACCACTATGATTATACTGCAGCATGCTCTATGCTTGGCAGTGCACCACCTTTCAAGAACCAGACAATTCCCTGCATCAGCTTGCTATGCACGTGGATGGGCAACTACCAATTCCCAGCCATCCAGTCATATGCTCTCACAGTGGTCCAGATGGCCCTCACTAATCCAACATTCAACTTTGGCGTGCAGCAGAACCTGGTCCTGTTGCTGGTATACAGCCACCCAAATTGTAAAGTTCCTCAGTGCCTGACCACTTCTACATCAGTCACCACCTTCAACACAGTTTTTGTGTTCTAATCTATCATCAATATGATTTACAGTTAAGACATTCATACCCTTGTAAGACTGGATGCAATTCAGGGCAAGAGTGTGGAGTTAAGCACCAAGAAGCTGCTCAGACACAGTCAGCTGGTCTGGGGTTTCTGCTCAACCCTCACTCCGCTCAACTCCTGTGACACTCTGGTTACACGGCACCTGCTATAAATTGGTTCAAAATCGGGACAGAATCGGGACAGAATCGGGACACAATCAGGACATCAAAAAAAAGCTGGAGGACATTTTTTATGAAATCAGCTGTAACGATTTTCCTGGAAAACTATCCAACCAACATCCAAAGTGAATATGACAGTGTAGAGTGTCAAATAAACGACTTGACCGGCTCTTATCAGAATAGGGTTCGTTCGTACTGAGACTGATGTCCAAAGATCGTATGAAGACGGTCCTGGATTAGCTGACTG
>QEAP01000600.1:0-13884 GCA_006535975.1 Chytriomyces confervae | reverse complement strand
TACTTTATTTCCGTATCAGAACCTTGCAAAAACAAGCGCATTTTAATCGTACACAATATTCTCTCCTTTGACTTTGCAACTGTGCTTCAACTTTACAGTATGACATGCTGGACAACAGATATGAATAGAATGAAGGTTATTTACAAGCTCGCATATCAGATTTGATCGACTATCTCCCTATAAAAGCTCTGACAGTGTGTCTTGGCACGCAATGTACTTGAGACTAATTGGAACCATGCGGTTTACTTGGCTTTAAACACACACAGCAAAATACAATACAGACGCAGGAACACGTGCCTAAATTTTTGGAACCAGTGAGCAGAATAAAGTTGTTGCCTGTTATCACTGGTACACTTTCGAAACTTCTTCCAATTTTATCGCCGCAATCCGATCTCGAAGTGATGCCGTAGATTGGTAGCATCTAGCATCTTAATACTTCTGACACGTGAATCGAGACAAGCACTGTGAGTACACGTTGGATCACTATTGAGGTGGCAATGTGGGTAAAGCCACATGTTCTTGACAAGAGTTCTTGACATAGGAAGCAATTGTTGCTCGGCTCTTTTGATCCGGACGCTTTTAGTCGCGGTAAAAAGCGCTGCGCCATCACATCTCGGTTGCCTGCGATTATATTTCGAGCAAACCTGTTGCGACAAAAAGGCAGCTGCCCAGACATACGTGTTTGAACCGAGTTAAAGATGATAAAATTGTTGGCATTGCTCACGCGGACGCGCGAGTCGACTGTGGAGGAAGCAAAACAAAACAAAGCACGGAGAGCTGGAAAAAAAAAAAAAAAAACTACGTTGCAGCCCATTTTACATTTTACGTAGACGTACGTTGTGAGACAACGAAATAAATACCCTCTCTCTCACGTACAAGCATCAACATGCACAACTGGTACCTCCTCCGTCATTTCAAATTCAGACAAAGACGGACCACGGTTTGTAAACGCACAGTCCAGCTCTGGGAAGGCGAGAGTGGCACCCATCTGGCTGAAGAACGGCGAGCTGATGGAGTTGACCACTGGGGATGGCTGCAGGAGGCTGTGGACCAGCGGAGTAGACGTCCTGGCATAGATGCCAGCAACATATTTAAACACCTTAAAGATACTAAATTGAATGGTAGTACTCATCGATATCATGTAAAAAGCATTGTGAAATGCGCGTTGTTGGAATAAATTTCCCTTCCCCAACACACACGCAAGGATGAAGAAATGAGAAGAATCACACGTTCCTGCCCCTTTCAGTCGAAGGCTGCAGCTAGCTCCGAAGATAGGACCAACTTCTACGAGTTTTAGGCTGCGTACCCCCTCAGTCACTTCACAACGGTTTTGCATTCACTATTTATACCCGTGTTGACAATCCCGTCCTGCCGATTTTCGGACAAAAAAAGGCGCATTGCGCAGCAAAACACTGCTTTGCGGCATGAAATAACGAACTATCATACTGCAGCCTCGGTTAGATGATTGATGCTGATGACATGACAAGCCTGCGCATGCTTGGCCCATCTGACATGCCTCATGCGCCTTCATCGCGACGCAGTTCAGCTGTGGGGTATACGTATTTTAACGAGCTTGTTTTTGCATTTGATACCAGTCAAGTCGTGCAAAGAAAATGGAGGTCTGACACGCGTTTTCTTTGTTGCACATAGAACGAGAGAGCATTTCCCTCGTTCCATGTCACCACACCATATGTGTGTGATTGATAACAAATTAAATTCAGACGAATTAGAGAACCAGAGCCAACACAAAAAGTCTTTATTCGAAATAAATACCACCCGCCAACAACTGCTTGTTTTTAAGCACACCAGTACACCATCAAGTTTTCTTCAACATAAAGAAAGAAAAAGTGAGCAGAGTGGGATTCGAACCCACGCCTATTACTAGATCACGGCCTTAACGTGACGCCTTAGACCAACTCGGCCATCTGCCCATATATTTCACGGAAAAAAATGTATTATTAACTCTTAATTAAGAATGAGACCTTACCCAGTGGTACAGAACCCACCCATCGCAGCAGTGTTGATCTGAAAGTGCGAATGTATGCTTTGTGTCCGTCTGTAGCTGGAACCCTCGCTGCCAGGTAAGCAGTAAAAAAAACACAAGATCCCAACATTGTAAAAAGTGCAAAATGGCAGCCCTCAACGTCGCCTCAGTTAACGTACGACCACCCCGTCCGCCGTCCTGTCCGAACACATTCGATACCAAATCCGGCATATCCCGTGCATCAAGCCCTGTCAAAGCACCTACTCACCGGCCCCATTCAAACAGGTCGCCCGCTGGTCGGCCCTCGCCTTTGGAGTATTCTACGGCTACTCGCGTCAGAGAAGCCTCACACTGCACGTCAAGGAGCAAAACGAAGAGAATGAGTTCAGAGCGTATGCGGATCTTGTTGAGGAGGCAAAGGTTGCCTTTGAGGCTGCGTACAACAGGGAGCAGGCTGTCAAGGCGGCTCCATATGGCAGTTGAGTGGCTGTTTCCTTGGTTGCCGTTTCTTCGTTCCTTCTGTGGATCCCTATCAGTCTGGGTCGATGTGGATGGGGTTCTATTCATCGTATGATGCGTCAAATGGACACGAAGATTGCGCTGTCGTACATACCAGGATGCCGATGCGAACTCTCTCTCAACTAAACTTGATCGTATATACCACTAACGCTCGGCCTCCGATCATCAATCCAAAAAAAAAAAAACCGAAATCATCAGTCGTCATCGATTCGGAGTCTTACAAATTCAACGGAGACAAGTGGTTGGACTTTGCCGTCGTATGTACCTTTTTCACAATTTTCGCTATGGGGGTCTCTGGTCAACTGCGTTTTAAATATTTTTGCAACAGTCGCAGACGAAGTAAATCGACTCGAAGCAGTGTCTTGCCGACACTGTTATGCAATGGAAACTTATCTGCGCTGCGTTGCCTTTATCAGTCTTCTAAAAATAAACCCCTTGACCAACCTTCGTTGGCATCAAAACGCACCAACACGGGCACAGTCACAAGTACAAAAAACGAAATCCCCTACTCTTTTTATTATTAACAAAAGGAAGTGATGACATGAAAGCTGCTGGAATTTCGGAGCACAAATTCTCATTTCCTTACATTCCGTCGTCGCCGTTTAGCAGGCAACGGAGAGTCCTCCGGCATCATCGCCTTTTCAGTGCGCAACTTGCGCGTCTTCTTATGATTCTCTTCCTCCACTGGCTCATCCACTTTCGATTCGTCAGTGTGGATTTCTGGAGTTTCGTCGCAAACCGTCTCGCTCTCCTTTTCAACACCGCTACTACTCCTCCGCAAAAGACCACCCCATTTTCCACCTCCAACACTTGCAGATCCTCGCGGGCCTTGCCTGCTTACAGGCTGCAATACGCTTCCATTAGATCCACCAACTCCTCCCGAGACACCAACAGAAATCTTTTGAATCGATGCTGAAAGCGATACACTTGCGCTCACTCCACCATCACCCACAACCGCATCTAAAGGCTTCCGGCTTCCCGCCTGCAATGCTCCAATCAAAGCACGCGTGCGACGACTTGCACCTACTGGGATTAAAACGGGGGCAGGGTTTTGCATTGTCTTTGCAGAGAATGACAGTTTCAGACCCGCAGTGGTGGAAGTTTTTGTTTTCGGGTGATCCAACTTTTTGGATTCGTCATGCAATATGAAACCGTCGGTGTCCTCATTTTCTGAGTTTCCGTGATTTTCATGCACGGCAAATCCAAACGTGCGTCGTTTTGAAGATCTTCGTGATGCAGAGACAGGCAGTGATGTTTGGCTACTTCTCCTGCTCCTCCTCCTTCGTTTCAAATCTTTACCAGGATCTGTTGATTTATCACTGGCAGGGATCAATAAAGTCCGAGAAACGCGGCGAGATCTGCGAGGTGCTGGCTTAATGTCTTCTGCATCCTCGATTTCTTCATGTTCATTCTTGTCGAACGATTGAGTGCAGGTCAACGTTTGCGAGTCTGAAAACGGTTGATCACTGGGATTCGATGAACCCTGGCTCGAGTCGAAGCAACCATCGGTTTGAGTTTCAGAATCTTCATAGAGCTTCAAAAAGTCGATTATTGGGGTCGAGGACTTTTCAGAGACTGCAGCTGCAGGGTCAGTTTGAGTTTCGATTGAGATCCCAGGTTTGTTTTCAACGGCATCGCAGAAGCTGATTGTAAAACTTTCGTCACTTGGCTCATGTTGAGACTCTCGGTGAATTTCGGCTTGGGTTTCAGCGTCCGCGGTCACGGCACTGAAACCTATTTCGGAGATGGCCATTTCTCGAGTCGCCTGCAATTGCTCAATCTTGAACGAGAAGTGGATGATGAGCAGATATGATCTAGCATTGATAAAATCAAACTAACCAGTTGCCGATCTTGGCCCTGTTTTTCGGTCATCGCTTGAATCTGGTCCTCTAACGACAAAATTTCCATCTCCTTCGCATCGTACATTTCCTGCAGTTGTGCAATCTCGTTATCCTTCTGTTCGAGTTCGATTTCTTTCAGTCCAAGCTCCTCCTTGAGCTAATTTTGATGCAGAATTGAGACAAGAAAATCCTCATGAGTTTCAAACATGACAATACCTCATCGTTTATCTCCAAAAGCCCCTTTGCAACCTTGAACCTTCTCTCCATCTTTTCCAAACAATCCCTCTCCATTCTGGCTCTGGCCTCGCGCAAGCTGGCATCCCCGTCCCCAACCATGCGTACGCACTCTTCCTTCATCCGCCGACCCTGCAAATTTGAAGAAAACAAAATGCGAGTCAACACAAAATTCGTCGCGCAAAAAACAATGTCACCTCATTTTCAACAAGCCCCCGCATCTGCGCCTCCATTTCGGAAAGAACCGCTTCAAGTTCGCGGTTCTTGAGCGCAAGCGTGTCCCGTTCGCGTTCTGCGCATGCAGCTCTAGCGGACATGCGACGCAGTTCCGCTGCAACTTGCGCGGCTGAATAATCTGCATCTCCGCTGCTACGCGCATCGGATCTGAACGGGTCGCCGCCGCGTTTTCGTTTCAGAGTCGGGCTGAAGGGTTGGAAGGTGACAAGCTGGCATGTTTGGTGGCTGAATTCGAGGACGGCTTTTGTTTGGTCTTCGTTTGTCGGATCTACGTGGAACAAAAAAGTGACGAAACCCGTTCGGAAAAAAGGTTGCAGGGATTTGGTGAGTTGGCAGCTGTTGTATGGGATTTTCTTTTGTTGTGCCAGGTTTCAGATACTTGCGTGTTTCGAAACCACGACTGAGTAAATTTACCTCCAATTTGACTCTCTTTTTTTCTCGCTCAAACGCGCTTTGAGATTTCTGGTTTTTGACCATTTTATTTACACAGTCGCTGAGAAACTTGATGGTTGTACCAGTCAGCAAAAAAGCTTTTCAACATTATCAATGTTTCTTTCTCTCACCAGTAAGCTCTTGTTAATATGCCCAGCTTCAGAAAGCGTTGCGCCTTCGGCACCCGTCTTTTTTGAATTCTCGGATCCCGCAAGATCGGCAATGGATATCCGGCTGATTCTCGGTTTCTACAAAGCCGTTCACGATAAGAAGGCAACAAAAAACCAGATACGAAATTCTCCGAAAGAAAGAAAACCATACACTTTTCGCATCGGCAAATCGCAGCAACTTGATTGTGGTAATCAAATGGCCTCGCGACGAAGTCTTGTTGACGTTGGTTTCCTGCGTCCTTCGCGCAGAGATGACCTTGTTTACAATGTCGACCCCTGATTTCAAGTCGGTGATGCGATATTCGGTCATGTTTTTGAAGTACTGTTGGGGTGTGTTTTGTTGGTTCATTTTTTTTTTGTTCAAAACATGGGACTGACTGGTGTTTCGGTGGATGCGTCAAGATTCATTTTAGTTCCAGACCCTTTAACGGATGCTGGGTTAAGCAAGTCGCGACACTGTAAACCGAGCGTCTTTCAGTATGTTGTTTGAGACAGCCAAGGAACACAAAGGTCAACTTACACGATCATTGTGAATCTTGAGTAAACATAAAACAGCACAAAAAGATCGGAGGAAATCGATGAGCAAATTCGGTCAGCACTGCATAACCCACAAGTCGAAAAAACGCGCCTCACCTCCAGAAATGAAATCCACAGTGAACAAGACCCTTCCCCACCCGTACTCGGACCACCAAACTCTTCATCGGCTGACCCAAAATTCAGTACATCCACTTGACCCCAATGCAACGGCACAATATTTGACGGAGCTAAAGAATTGGGTCCCAGCGAATTCACTCGACTAACGAGGAATGCAATTGATTTATTGAGAATTGCTGAAAGGGTGTGTGTTTTTCCGGAGCCACTGGGCCCATACGCGAGAATCAGTTCGTCTGTTGGAGTTGGTTCGTCAAACAGGTGAACAAGGAGCGGTAAAGTTGTTGTCCGAAACACTGAAAAATGCCAAAATCGATGAGTGTTCGATACCCTCAAATCAATGAAAAAAAGGAGCACCTTCTTCATTGTCTGCAGTCTCTTGAAACACGTGGTCGAAAGTGTAAACCGCCTCGGCGTCCGATTGAGTTGAATTAAACGACACGGGTCTAAAGCTCACGCTTTTGCCTTTTGTCGATGCGTTCGAAGGAATATGAATCGCGCGTGCAAGTTGCGGTGACGAAGGGCGTTGGCGGAGAAAGACTTTGACGGCGTTTTCCCGTCGGTGCTGCGGCTGAGCATCCTCAACAGCAATGTCGTCCATTGAAACATCCACCGGTGCATCCACCAAGTCTACTGAAACGTCCGCTGATAAGGGCATAGATACGGATATGGATGCAGGGTCTGCTGGTGGTGCGCGAGAATGAGTGTTTGAGTTGCTTCTCTCGATGGGAACACCTTTTGCTTGAGCAGAAGGCGTAGCATGAGGGTCTGAATTAGGCGAGCAGCCAAAGAGCATGGACATGTTGGCACCGATCAAGTTGCTCACAAAGCGGGGAGTTGCAGCAATCGGTAGTCTTGAGAGAGAAAAGAATCCGCTTCTGTGACGTGGAGAGTCCATAAGGCTCCCCCTTCTTGAATGCCGCAGTAATTCACGTACCCGCCTCGCTCGTCCGCAGACGGTGTCTTCGGAACAAGCTCGTGCTCATCTTCTGCCTCCATGATTTATTTACACCTGACTTGAAAATTTACAAGATGGATGTATTCAACTGAGCATGACTCCCCTTCCCGCCCCAATTGCGAAGTCGTGCATTCTGTGGATCTCTTCTTCAGTCACGCCATTGTCACTCCAGCTGGCATCATGCACGCTTGGAACACGCGTTTCTACCCCATCAATTGAGTCCGCAACAGTCTTGACAATCACAAGGACGCGTCGATGCTTCCAACCCCCGTTCTTCAACTTGTCAAGAAGTGCTTCAAGTTCCCCATTCCGCATTTTGACAGAAACGGAAATCAGGCCACGAACTGAAACCTTCCATTTTGAACTGTCCAAACTGTCCAGGAATGCAAACGTTTGTCCGCACTGCCACTACAGCGAAGCAGCATGCCATCCACAACAACACTTTCCCGCGCATTCTTCACGTTCAATGTCTGAGCAACCTCAACAACCCGTTCGAAATCTTGAAACATGGCGTCAGCCTCCTCTCCAGTCCCAGATGCTGAAATCAGTGCCGCAAAACACGCATCTACCGCAATTTGATTGATGCGGCCAACTAAATCATTTCCTTCAGATGCACGCGCCACCAGTGATTCAACAGCAAGACGCACAAGCAGCCCAGCATCGTTGACGGATGCCTTTGAATTCGCAACAGCTGCACCAGTAAACGCATCAAGCAACGCCCATACACGCAATGAATCCACTGCAATCGCGTCTTTCAAAACATCCCTTGCGACACTATACTCTCCCGCTCGAATCAACACAGTCGCAATCATTTCCATCAACGCCCACGCCGGACTTGTTTTGCAAGATTGTTTTGCCGTTCATACAGCGATGCAAGGCGCACGTATTCGTCCATTCGAGCGTCTCTGCCCAGTTGGAGAACGATTTTGTTGAGAAGATGCGTTTTGGATTCAAGGTCCGTGGATTGGGTTGTTGGTGTTGAGCAGATGGACTTGAACAGGAAATGACGAGATACGATCGATACGCTGACTTTGTCCAGCATTGAGTCGAGCAGCCGGGAGTAGTCTGACCAGGCAATGTCTGTATCACCTTTGTGCAGAAGCTGCGTCCGTACTAGGTCAGACAGATATGCAGGTATCTGGCTCACTTACCTTTGATTCGAACTGGTTACGCAGCTTGTTGAAGAGAGGCCCATTCTCAGCAAGAGCAATCTTGGCATCTGAGTGTCTTCCGATGGTGCCAGATTCATCCAAACGGTCAGAGACAGGATTAGAGGTTCGATCGGGCGTTCCTTGCAATGTCTGCGAGAAGGGCCATGACGAGAGGCACCGTCGGGAGGGAGTGGCGAAGCCGCCTCGCAATGATGAGTGCATGTGAGGTTTTGAAAACATATCTTTGGATTCTTGTCAGATTCCAATCTGTTCAGAACGCGGCGCATTTCACAATTATCTCACCTTTCTCAGGAGTATGAAAAGTGCCCACTGCATTTCTTAACGAGAGAGATCATCATCGGTGCAGTGCAAGTTATTTATATGCACTGGATAATACCAGGCAGCAAAGGCTCCAAGTACGAACTGAGACTAAGCGCATGCATTCGCACTTTCTGGCTCAACGCTGCTACGATCGATGCGTTCTGCTGTACGTGAAGTCTTTATTCCACTAGCAATACATTCCATCTATTTTTCTGCAAATCACATGGGCAGATGGCCGAGTTGGTCTAAGGCGTCACGTTAAGGCCGTGATCTAGTAATAGGCGTGGGTTCGAATCCCACTCTGCTCACTTTTTCATTTTTCTCTTCCTCGTTTTCGCACGGAATCGAGCGAAACCTGTTGCAACAAATCATTTCCTTGATTTCTTTCTCCCATACTCCGCACATGGAGAATATTTGTCAAAAACACGTGGATTTTCTGTGCCATCTCCCATATTGACATGATCATTTCCTTGAAGTCTGCAGCTCATGATCGCTCTGTGCGAACCCTGAAGTGGTTCGATTTCTGCATTGTTGATAGATAGCAAGCAAAACGTGTGACGATTCACGTTGTGAGGACAATGTGACTGAAAAACTGACACACAGAGAAAAACGCGCACAAGATTAACTGATGGTTGTCACTTCTTTAAAGTGATGCCAGCTATGGAGATTGCTCCCATAAAGTATTGTCGCCTGTCCTGTGCGGATTGAATGTGTCGTGTAAACTACCGCGTTCATGTTCTACAAAATGACAAGTGAGCGACTATTCATTCTCCATTTCGGCATCTCTTTGACTCCAAATAAAATCCCCAGTGTGATAGCGCAGCGCTGTTTTAACGCGAATAAGAAACCCACTTGCTTACCAACAGGGTCTACCCCAATCGATAAACAAACCTCCGATACCCGACAGTATACCAACATAAGCACAGGTAATCGAACTTGGCTGCCAACTATCGCAAGTCGTGACCGATAGATGTGGTAAACTGACAAACTTTATTTTTAAAGCAACAAAGGAAGCTAAAGGAAAGCGCGGTTTCTTACGCCAGTACTGCCGTTTGGATGTTGGGACGCCTGGTAATGACACCAGCCTGTCCAAAAGAGGCGTTAAATGCTCTTGGGCCACCCTTGCGCTCTGTGCCAGTTTCCTCCAAGTGCCAGGGTTTGAAGCAGATGACCATTTCACTACTATGAAGATCTTGCGTCGGATGGTATCTGGTGAATGTGAGATAAAACTGGTAAGGTTTGTTGTTTTCCCGGGCATATGAGTCCGTCGAGTCGTCGAGTGCACCAGTCGTCTTGAGCCCTTCTTCACAGTACCAGCCATTCCATTCGATCAAAACACAACATCATCATGACTCCAGTGGTGAATATGATGACTTGAGATACGTCTTCAATTTGTTCAAAAGATCACAGATTTGAAGTGCACTAAATTCTGTTTCAGGTATGAAATGATTGAGATCCGATGAGGCTGCACCCGACTGCTTTTACTCTTCGTGCCCTGGCTTTTCCCAACTTTTTGATTTCCTACTCATTGCAGGTGCGGGGTCACCATTGGATACAGGTCACTGAGGCGGGGCAGGGATCCAGCAAAAGGGGCATTCGCAAGGAACTCTGTGGTGGAAGCAGAGATTTGCTGATGTTGAGGATTCCTTGACTGCGAACCACAGTTGATTGTTGATCGTACACACGCCGCCTCCTCAGTAGAGCCTCACAGCGCTTCTTGCGACGCGTGTATCACTTGCTTTTTCAGATATATGCGGGTGCTGCCGATCTGGTGGCGTTTAAACAGGAAGGAACTCGGAAAGTGTTTAATTTGCGCGTTGTGACTGCAGTCAACATCTTTATTCTGCTTCCCGGTTCCAAATAATAAAGACTAGTGCTCTTGTGTATGCATTTTGGCTGTCTGTGCATTGAAAGCTGAGAGTAAACTGTTTTGATTCCAAATTATGCTGTGTCTCAAGAACATGACATTGAACGACAGAGCTTTTAAGGTGAGATGGCCAATCAGATGTGTCATACTATCTTGTGAATAACCTGCATTATATTCGTATCTGTTATCCAGCATCTCGTGCTGTTATTAGTTGAACAACATTCCCTCCAGGCAACGGGCGTTTAGAATATTATTATAATCTATCTATTTTTCTATACCTCACATGGACAGATGGCCGAGTTGGTCTAAGGCGCCACACTCAAGTTGTGGTCTAGTAATAGGCGTGGGTTCGAATCCCACTCTGTTCACACTTTTGCCGGACAACGATTGTTGTTTGCTGGCAAGCTGCCTGTCCGTTTCTTTGGGCCGGGACTGAATACGTTACGCGAGCGTCTTATTTGATCTGGGCTGTTCGGTGAAAGTCAAAGATTCTGGACTGACATTGGCATTTTCATAAACACAGCCAAAATGAATGCAGATGGCATCAGCGCCTTAAAAAAACAACCTGTGCGAGGCATCCTGAAAAGCCACTCTCACGGCCTCTCTGACTATGCCGCCGATTCGTCTGCTAACAAGTATGAATCCCGATTGATTTCCTTTTCTCTTGAGACTGACCTTGCACCCCACTCTTTTTTGCGGCAACCCAGACTCAAGTGGGATGGTGAGTCGTTTTTTTGCAACCGCATGCTCCATTCTGTTCCTGCGGATTGCTTATTGCGACAACTCTGGGGTTACCGCAGAGGACAACCTGATGATGACGGAGGCGCAAAAAAACAGCACCATGAAAATTGACGAACCAAAGACGCCGTATATCCACTACAATGCATTAACGGACGAAATTGTCGGACATTCAGGTGATCGATCGATTGACTGACAGACTGACAAAGGCCAACTGTTTTCTCCCCTGCCATCTAACAAAAAACTTGTATGTTTTTGATTAGGTGCGATTCCGCCTATGGAACTCAGCAGTGCATTAGATGACGTCAAGGATGCGCAACAAAAGATGTCTGCGGATGGAAGCGCAAGTTCGTTTATGCTGACGAGCGATACGGAGAGTGTTGGGAGCGGAAGTGGAACCAGGTCGACAAGCGGTCCTCATTTTACGGGAAGCTTCTCTGGTGGTGGTGGTGGTGCAAACGGAGATTGGGATGATGATGAAGATGACTCTGGGATGAAAGAGATGACGGCAGAAGGTGCGGAAATGCGTTTTTTTTGTTTTTGAGCGTTTATTGACTTGTTCCTTGTTTGGGAGCAGAGCGAGAAAAGCATGAAAAGTTTGAAAGGATGCGGAGTCAGCATTACGACATGAAGCTCAAGCTCGCTGCTGCGCGGAAACAGATTCAAGACGAAGAAAGCGGTGAAGATGGCGATGATGACGATGTGAATCTAGAAATCGGCAGTGACGGTGACGATAATGATGGTAACTTTGCTGTCGAGCGTCGGAGAATTTACTGAATAACTCTTCTGTTCAGACTATGAAGACGAATCGGATGATGAAGACACCGCACAAGCCCCGATTCCGAAATCAGATTTTGTGACTGAATCGATGCATTCGAAGGACGGGCGAAATCCATCTCAATTGAAAGAGGGCAAAGCAGCACCGAACATGAGCAGCAATATCAATGGTGGGTCAGCGGACATGAGCGAGAGCAGCAGCAAGAAGACGGGAGGGAACCAGATGGACATGTCTGGGTGATGATGCACTGGCGCAGTGTTGTCTGAATCTGAATCTTGAACGTTGCGAAACGCGAATACAACTTGCATGAATGCTGCTTCGTCATATCCATGAAAACTAAATAAAGTAATCGGAGGACCAATCAGGAACAGAAGCAAGTGAAGAAAAAAGGGGCGTTTCAAACATGGATACCAACAAGGAAGCGAGAGGGCCCGACGATGCGGGCAACGACGTGGATGACGATGTCTACCATGATGCTCTCGGCGATGAACCCACTGAGACAGAGACCCAACTTGAACCGAATCAGGAAGCACCTGTTGCGTGTGATTCGCCCGGTCCTTCGGCTTCATCGAATCCGCCACGGGCTTCTCCCCCGCTCCTCTCCTACTCAGCGGCCGTGGCCCTCAGTCTCAACAACCTTCATGCCAAACAAGTCGCTGCTGGTCCAATGGCCCTCTTCCTAAACCCTTCCGACACCGAAATTGACCCTGTTGTTTCGTCCGATTCTGGTGCTGACGCTGCTGCCGAAGTTGTGTGTGACGACACACAGTCCGTCAAAAGGTTTCTTCTTTCTTTTGCTCCCAGCCTCACATTTGTGCTCAGCCCATGGCTTCTCTCTCAACACCTTCTCTCAACGCCATCTCAGCTCATCAAGTATCCATTCTGGCCGGACGAGGTCGCAGTCGCATCGAAGGCGGCAGAAAATGCACAAACGGTCAACGAGTAGCAGCAGCAGTGCCAGCAGCATCGCAAATTCAACTGCGCAATCCTCATCCGAAAGTAGAGCTTCTTCGAAACCGCGATCAAATCTTAAGAACGAATCGAAAACGGTCCCTTCTGTTGCTCAGATCAACTCCTTTGTCGCCGTTTCAAATCGACAGCCTCCCTCGCATCTGAAGGCTAATGATACCGGTTCATTAGTTGCAGCTGCGCCCACCCCAATTGCGCCAATATCATATTCGGGTATTCTCCAGGCCAATTTGACCCAGTCTCAACCCGTCGCCAATCATCAAACCAAACTCAATCCTCCAACAAGGGCAAACTCTGCCCCGATGTTTGCTTCGTCCTCATCCACTTCTAATGCACTGGCGAATTCAACTGCTAATACCAAAGTTGCCGAACTCAATAACAACAAAAATACCATCAACAGTGTACTGGACGTGCATTCGACCTTCGGAGTCCTTGAATCGCAACGCAATGCGCTGCAAAATACACCACCTCGATGTTCAAGCCCCGGTGCTTCTTCAACAACCTCATCCACAGCAAACAGCAAACGCTCAAATAGCAACAAGTACTTGCGGCAAAACTCGTTACCCCCGTCTCTTGTCCAATCGAACGAATACCAGCAACTCAACCGAAGTAACAGCAAATCTCGGACTCATGCGCAGCGGTTCAACTCAAATGAAGATTCCCGGCGAAATACGAATTTCTTGTCAACGGAGAAGGAGCTGAATCGCCCCAACAGCAACGGGTATAAAGGAGAAGCTTCTCGTCCTGGGAATAATTATTCCGACCGGCAGGGTCAGCAGCCGATAAAAATTGTCCATGCAAAAGACGTGAGCCTAAAGTTTAAGCCGACTGGACAGTTGCGATTTCGTTATGAATTTGTTGCCGGGCTGGATCTGGAAGTTCATTTGGAAGATAAATGTGGCTCTGCCGTGCAACTGGCAGAAAATGTTGAGGCTGGCTTGAATGCGGAAATGTATCAGATCTATGAGGTGATACCATCTTTGATGCCAAGATCAAGCGTTATTTGGGATTAAGCGACTTTATTTTCAGACTTT
>QEAP01000599.1:0-14115 GCA_006535975.1 Chytriomyces confervae | reverse complement strand
TCTGCGTGGAGAGAGATCTTGATCCCACTGCATGCTGTCAATTCATTGTTCAATAAAATATACCATCACCCGCACTGCACGTTCTTTCTCTCTCGTTGAATATTTGACTTACCATCTGGCGAGAGATCACTTCTTCTGCCCCCAGGCAACTTGCCTGTACAGTTGCGGACTGACTTACTGAGCGTTGAACGAGAGGAGCATATCAATTTGCTCGCATGGGATTCCATTTCCACGGGAAAACAAACATCGATGTGGTCGTTATCGAATGAACGGTGCATTGCGCAAAATATCGGAGGGAACTGAGTCCATTATTATTAACATTGGCCAGTGAACAAAGAATGCAAGTAAAAACGAAAGGTGAGCTTTCATTCATTCCCTCTTGGTCAGGACGACAGACACTGCATTCAGAAGGGAGAAGCGGTGGGAGTAAGAAGGCATTAGAGGGAGACTCGTAAGCGGCAAGAAAGCGAGAAGCACACTCACAGATGATGATAATGACAATGACGCCGAGGACGCCTCCCAGGATCATCTTCATCTTCATGTCTTTCCACCACATTTCCTTCCTGACCGCAGAAGCGCCCTTTTTGAATTGCATGGCGCTTTGCTGAAGATCGTCAGTCTTGTTTTGGAGCTGCTCCAAGTTTTCGCCTCGTTGGACTACTTTCGCAATGTTGTCGGTCATCAGATTCACCACCTGGGAGACGGGTGTTTAGTTGGCATTGTGTTTGTGAGTTGGATTCAATTGGGCATATCCAAATATAGACGACCAATGCATCTGCCACAGCAATGCACAAGATGCCGTGGCCAGCGCAGTCCAGTCCAGGTTAAGCATCATGAACCGCATTGGACAGCAGCGCCTGACACTAGAGCCCGGACTGCCACTGCCAAGACACAGCCCTCCTTGGCTGATAAGAAGGCATCACCAGTCCCCCCAGCTCTCCTTGTCGCTCGTCACACGTTCTATCTGAGGGAGCAGAGCGGAGCAGGCACGCGCACAAACCTCATCGACCTGCTTCTGGACAGTGTTGACTTTGCTGTTGCTGGCCATGATGTTTTGGGATGAATGAAATTGTTATTAAAGTGGCAGCAGAATATGTTTTTATTTACCATAAAGTTAAAAAAATAGACACGCGAATTTGATTTGTGGTTGTAAATCTTCCCATTCTCTTTTCTCGACAAAGAGTTCGTCTTGAAACTGCTGACTCCACAACGCGAGAACTAAAGAGAGTGTGCGAGTTACGTGCATATACCTGCCATCTGCATTTCCCACCCATGTTTGTTCAGGACAGCAGCCAAGCTACAGGCCACCTTGACAGCTACTCTGTATCTCACGACCCTTCTAAACTGTGCGACGATCGCGAACAAGACCCTTTCTCTGCCCCACCTGGAATTTCTTCAGGACTCCAGCTGCCAACTACTTCTGTCTGGGTCGTGCGGCCTGGCCTGGGTTCCGGAAGAATCAATTACACGGCGGCCGTGGCGGCTGAATCCTGTCCACAAGAGTTGGGAAATAGCAGCACTTTGATGCACGAAACCAGCTTGGAACAAAGCCAATTTAACGGAATGAAACGCGAAAGTTTAGTCACCCTCAATCCCAACAACAACGCCACTATCGCATGTCGAATCCCGAGATCCAACGCAATTTCTGATATGCACGAAAGCTTTGGCGTACCAAACAATAGCCTCACTTTTACAGATGGAGACAGCGACTCGGCTTCATCCGCAAGTAATTCGGAAGCATTTCAGCTGGAAGAAGCACGCCAGCACAATGTTGCTTCAGCACAGGGACGTGGGACAAATATCTCCGACATCAACAAACGGTGGAACGAGATGATGATGAAGTCTCCAACAAGCACTGCAAACTCTGTAGCGGCTGAAAAAACAAAAAGCGCCGATGCATCCGTCGAGAGGATCCGCGCTGATGCGTCAGCCGGGTCGTTTGGAGCTCAATCCAAAAAGAAGACCATCTCGTTTTCAGAAAAGGTCATGTACCGGTCAATCTCGCATTTGGCGCTGGAAGATGCGAAGGATATTCTTGATCGACAAATCAACGCGGTGGTGTCAGACATTTGGACGGACGATGAAAATGAGGACGATACGCTGTACTCAGACGAAGGCAATGACTGGTCAAAGAAGGACGAGTTTGAAGCAATTGTGGACGGTTTGAATATAATGTCCTTGCCCATGGACGACGAGGATCTTCCTCCACGCCAAACAAGGATGCCAGGATCCAGCCAGACAGCTCCTGGCACCCCACCCGTAGCACTCAACAGAATTTCATTCAGTTCTTCTCCTATCCACAAATTCATTCAACCTCAGAATCTTGCGAACGAGGTGCCAGCGAGTCCGTTGTTTACACAGCAAAAATCGTCTTCAAACTCGTCAGCGGCATCCAGAGACCACACAGGCTTCACCTCGACATCATCAGACAATCCATTAAAATCAAATTCAACGCGTTCATCCAACTCGAAAGGAAAGAGCGAGAATGATTCAGAACAAAAGCCTGCTGCGTCTGCGTCCAAGTTCCAGTCGTCTCCAACCGCCAATCCTATTTACACGACCGAGTTTGCACACGCGAAAAGATCCGAAATGCTTCTCGCAAAAGAAACGGGCATTTCTCCAATCCTGATGCGTTCTGGCAATTCACAGGCTCCAACACGCTCCATCTTCAACGACATTGATTCAAACAATATTCGATGGGACAAATGTTTCGAGTCTGGCGAAACTCCCGCGCCATCTTCTTCTCCGTGGATAAAGCGAGCGTCTCTTGCAAGTCCCGAAGATTTTGCTGCGTCAAAGCCTGCATACTCGGCAAGCTTAACAACAGTGACTCTGAATCTCCCCCTTCTTCACGAAGCTGAACCTTCTTCTGTAAAACTTGAGGTTGAGGCAAGTTTAGAAAGTCTTGCAGGGGTGGTTGGTGAATCGCACACGGACCAGCCAATTCTGGCAAGAAAACTTCCCGTCAAATCTAACCTGAGTTCAGACTCTCTGAACTTGGAAGAAGAGGAAATTGTTCTTGAAAGTATACGTCCGGGAACGGGCGAGAAGGTTTCATCAGCATTTTTTATCTCCGTGGATAAGACGAAACCGACGGAAGATTCAGGTAAAGACCCCCCCTCTTCTGTTTCAACACAAGTGCTGTGAAAGCTGACCAAAGGAACTGTTAGGTAATTTCAAAGGCTCGAAACCCATCAGCCATGCTGCGCCAATTCTGGTGAATGTCGCACCCCAGTCTTTGTCATCACAGGCGCTCACTCCACGGTCAACGGTCTCGGATGCGTGGATCAAAAACCCGGATTCCGCCGACTCGCCAAGATCCGTTTTAAACGCCGCATCAAAACGGAAAACAAAAAAAGCGCCGCCTTATTTAAAGAGCGGCGACTCAAAGTCAAGCAAGGACCAACGGCTTGCTGTTGAAGAAGAGTTTGAAGTGCCGATTGTGGTTGTGAAAATGACTGCGCATCCAGACAAGGCTAAACTTAAGGACAACAGTGATGACCTGCTTCAAAACAGTAACCGCGACTCGAGCGCAACGCTGGTTAATGTCGAAAGGGAGCGAGTCTCACAGAAGACGCTCAAGAGCAACTTTATTCCGCTTGACCATGAAAGGACTACAAAGAATCAACTTCCTTCCAATGAAAACACGCATCCCGAAAGTAGTCCTTCAGCCGGCGTGGGTCGAACCAGTTCTGTAAGCCCATACCAAAGCACCAAGGCAAGTTCCGAGCATGAGCCCGACTATATCTATGCACAAAATACAGCACAATACCGGCAGCAGTTCCGCGAACACTATCTCTCAATCCATCGGGACAAATCCAAACACCCTTACTCGTCTCCAAGAAGATCAAACCACCCGTCTTCTTACCGCCAATACTCACTCAACTCACCGTCATACACCGCAATGAACTACGACCAACCTTACAAAAGCCAGTCTGCGCTTCTCATGAACCCCGAGATCCAGAAACGATGGGCCGCTGCAAATTCAACACGAACTCTGCCAATCGATTCCAAAATCAAGCACTCAAAACCGTTTTATGCAGACAATGTGCATCTCGGCAAAACTCAGCCATCTTCCTCGGTACACCCCAAAAGTCCCACCACCAGTACCACCAACCCTACACTACTTCGGTCCTCGACAACCCGACTGCGGCCATTCCGCAGTTTCATCACAGCTCCACCCAACAGTGTCAACAGTTCCAGAGCCACAACACCTTTAACACCATCCAATGGCAGCATGAGCAGTCTTTGTGGAGTTTCCATGAGCAACACGGGTGTGTTGGTGGGTACACCGCGAAAGCATTACCGCCGAATCTCGTTTGCGAGTACAACGAGTTCTCTTCGAAGTGTGAGGAATCGTGGGGGAGGTGGAAGTGGGATTTTGGTGGATGAGGCTGGGATGAAAAGTTTCCCGGCTGGCACTCGCTCTGTGTCAAGCTTTGAGAGTAATCCTGGCGTGGACGGATTTGGGGATGGCGTGGCAGATAAACGGATGGAATGTTCAGGTCCAGTCCAGGTTGAGGACATGAATGAGAATGCAGAGGCGGACGGCGTGGAGATTCTCGAGGGTAAACGAAGTTTTCCATCGCTGCCGCGGATAAACAGTCATCAGGAAGTTGGAGTTGGTTTAGGCAAGCGGAAAAGAAATCAGAGCATGATCAAGAAATGGTTTCAGGACTTGTGGTGTAAAGTTGTCGGGGCTTTTAAAACCAGAAGGCGATAAGTAAACATCTGTTGTTCTGCTGAATTTACTGCTTGTGTCAATAAAAACCGTGACATGAAATCGATGGATCGGGCAAAATTGAGCGAGTTGAGCTCAAACGCCCGCCTTTACGCATAACATCATATTCGAAGTGCACGGCACACTTGAAAGAATCAAGGTTGCTTGGCAAGAACTAACGAAGAATGCCAGAACCACGGCTGAAACGCCGATATCCGACAATAACGCTATAAGTCTACGCGATAACTCAATCGCGTTCTTTTCATGCGACTTCTGCGCCTGAACGTGGTAGGGCAACCAGCGCTTCAATAAAAAGCCGGCGTTAGGCGTTTTTTATTCAGATTATAAGGATAAAGATAGAGCAGAAGAGTCATTTTATTCGCGAGTACGTGGCTTTGTGGATAGCAATTTCAAAACAAGATGAGAAAACATTGTCAGGGACACTTATGCGACTGTTTTTGCAACCAGCTTCTCACTTTCTTCCCACAGCTTCTTGGCCAACTCCGCGTCAGTTGCTTTGGGATGAAGCCCTTCACCTTGACTCAGTTTGCAGTCATAGTAGTATCCTCCGCCGACAACAGCTGGGTCCAACGCGGCAAGAACTGACGTGGCAGCTCCTTCCGGAATCGACTTGTTTCTCTGCTGCAAAACAAGAGATAAACCTCCAGGCTTGCAGAAAGCTTGGTACAGAGTATCAAGGGTTGTCTTGATCCCCAGGTGGCGGGTGAGTTCGGTAGATGCAATCAGGCCAGGGTGAACAGCGACACTGATCAC
This sequence comes from Chytriomyces confervae, assembly GCA_006535975.1. Taxonomy (NCBI): domain Eukaryota; kingdom Fungi; phylum Chytridiomycota; class Chytridiomycetes; order Chytridiales; family Chytriomycetaceae; genus Chytriomyces; species Chytriomyces confervae. The sequence goes on along the minus strand of QEAP01000599.1, from coordinate 8,621 downwards.
GTTCTTTGAGGCGTATCTTGCTTGAAGCTCATTAGAGAAGAGAACGTTGGCGAGCTTGGCTTGGCCGTAGCGGACCCATTCGTTGTAATTCTTGTCGCCGTTAAGATCGTCAAAAATAATCCCTTCGGGAGGACCGTAGAGAAACTGGCCCATGGAGGACAAATTAACGACACGCGATGGAGACTCTTTCGATCCAGACGCAATCAGAAGCGGAAGCAGCAGCGTTGTCAGGTAGAAGTGGGCAAGATGGTTCACTCCAAACTGAGACTCGAAACCGTCCTTGGTTGAAGACTTTGGACAGGCCATGACACCAGCGTTGTTGATGAGGATGTCGAGTTTCTTGTGCGTGGAGATGAAGGTTTGTGCGGCTGATTTGACCTGGGCAAGCTCGTTCAAATCCAGCTGTAAGAGAGAGACGTTCGCGTCTGGCTGCTTGGCTTTGATACTGTTCAGCGCAGTGGTGCCCTTCTCTACGCTGCGGCACGCAATGATCACGTTGGCACCGACTGAGGCAAGAACACGGGCTGTCTCAAAGCCCAGGCCGGTGTTGGATCCAGTGACGAGGACGGTTTTACCGCGCGCGTTGGCGGAGAAGAGGGCAGCGACTTGCTCGGCGGTGCTGGCAGCAGTGAGGGTGGATGACATGTGTGTGTGTGTGTTGTTTCCTTTGTTCGCCGAGTGGGTGTGCAGCAAATATAAATGGGAGACGTGATTCGAAATGGCTTCCAAAAAAGGAAGCTCCTTACTAAGGATCAGCTAATTAACTGCCGACGTGCGTGCTTCATTTTACCGTGCTTGCCGCAGTTCCCAACGGGCTCTCTCTCCGTGTTGCAACCGGTCTCGTGTCCCACTGTGCACGCCAACCTATTGAGCGACTGAGCAGCTTCACGCACAGATTCACGCTGCAATGCGTGGTGTTGTGGATGTAAATGCGCTGTGTCTCGTTTCATAATTGAAGAATTTTTGTTTGGATATCAAAACATGCGGCATTAATTGAAAAACAACTGATTGGTCCAGCACGCGTGACAGGTACTGTATAGAACAGGCGCGGATGAGACTGGTTTGAGCTGGGAATCCTGAGTGCCTTGTTGATGTCCGTGTGTCCTTTTCTGCTTTCTTCTCCTTCTTTTGAGTCCTAGGTCACTTGTTGCGGGTTTCAAGCGCGTGTTTGTCTTTCACAAACTAACACATCTGCCTGTGCGCCGCAAATGCCGTGTTCCACTGAGTGCGCTGTCTTTTCCCTCCAAGACAGCGCCAAGTCAACATCCGAGCCTCGCAGACGACCAAACGAAGCTTGAAGCGGCACTGTATGAGTAGTCTAAACCACAGCGGCCTCCGGTTAGTACGTTTGCTTGCCCGATTCCTCGGACAAAGTCGGAAACGGGTACAAAGCACCGGCACTTTTTGTGTCACCAAAATCAAACCAGCAGTTTTTTGTAAGCACCGAGTGCCAACTAGAAGTCTGCGCATTGTGATGTACACACCAGTACCGATCCCATAATACCTGTGGCAGGACCGTGATGGACAAGCCAACCGACGTTCACCAGCAAGGGTCCGCCGCGTCGGCAACCACACCGCCATCAAAACACAGTATCCGTCACACCCACCCCCGCAATCAAAAGAAACTACAGCATAATAACAACGACTGCCTGCAAAAAATATAAAAAATGCTGGCACCTTTTTTTGTTCTAGAACGCGTCGTACATATTTCACAGAGACAACATGAACAAGGCAACCAAGAAGGAACCCGCGCCCAACTTTTCCGCAACTGCCTCAACAGCGCAACTCTCAAAGTCAATCTCTGAAATTGCAGCGGTACGTGCTCTCCCTCATGCGATCGCAACCCCATCCTGACCTTGAAAACTCCCCAGATCGCTACCCACAGCAACGACTACGACCTTGACTACATCCCTCGAGCAATCTACAACAATCCCGTTGAAGAACTTCTTTTGCGGGAAGAAGGTGCGTCAGGGCGTCTCCGTAAGCCGCGAGAGCGAGTTGAACCGGTGGTTTCACGTTTCAATGGGTACATGGCCTCGCAATCTTCCACTCCAACCATTTCAAGGTCACATTCAAGGGCGGGATCATTAAAGCCGTCACAGCAGGTGACTTTTTGCGAGTTGTAAGACCTTGATTCCAGGACTCGAAAACTCAACTTTCCCGAAACTCAGAAACTGAAAGGGGCCCCGACAGCTTACAAAGCAACACCGCAAAACTCTGACGAGTATCTCTTTGGCGGTTCATCTTATAATGAATTCGAAACATTTGACGACGGCATGGATCCAGAGGATGGGAGACAAGTGGTGCTGACGGAGCTGGGGTTAGAAATTATTGCGCCAGTGTACGTGGCAACGGTTCCGCCCTTGAACAAGGCAAACATTGCGAATCCGGCCGATGATCCCGTGCACTGTTTGGGCCGCCACAAGGCGCTAGCGCGTGTGTACCCGCGAACTGGTGCGTTCTTCCTTGCAAAAAAACCATGGTTGAAAAGTGACACGCCTTTTTTTTTTTTTAATTCAGTCCGAATGGCTACATGGAAAAACACGCTTGCAGTTTCGAGCCAAGACGTGATTCACTCCGCCCACGCGTCCTGCATTGCCATGAACTCGAAAACGCTGCGTCTTTCCAAAGAATACACTCTTCGCTACCAGAAACCAACACACCCATCAGCCACTAATCCAAACTTGACCGCCACTGCTACCGTCATCCGGCGCAGTGGTCTCAGTTTCCGTGGTAGAGGTGTCCTCGAACGGAACGCGCAAAAGGGGCTTGTCCCGGGCATGGGAGCCCAATCCAAGATGGACTCCCACTTTGCAAAAGCAATTGAAAAAGAACGCGTCTACAACTCAGAAGGCACACTAGCTGCGTTTGAAGGACTGTCCATGGTATCATCGCCCGTCAAAGGGACAATGATGATGAGCGCGGCTGAGCGTAGGCGATTCCGAAAAGACAGCGCAAATCAATCCCCCGATTTGTCGAATTTAGGCTTCAAGAGTCCAATGTTTGCTGATTTACCGGCTGATTCGCCGGCAAAGACGACGGAGCCAAGTCCTAGCAGGGTAAAGGTGATTCCAACGTTGGATTTGGGCGAGGAAGTGGATGCTTGGGCTTCAGTGGCTGCAGCGCCAAAAACGCCATCTTCAGCCGGTAATATTGCAAACGAAGAAAAGACTTCGCTGGACAGCATCCAACAGAATCAGCCATTAACTGACAGTGACGAATGGCTTGCTGCGGAAAAGAAGCAGTTGTACAACGAGTGGGGTCGGCGAGGTTCTGGCGCGTCCATGCGGCAACCTGAAATGGCCAGTGAATCCATTCCTGTACGTGACATGGATACCAAGACATCCGAGCCGCCAGCTGAAAGCGCGATTGCGCCTACGAAGGAAGACAAAAAGGAGGCATCATACCTTAAACTTCTCGAACGACAATCTATGGTCACAGAACCGGACAGAGAACCGTCAGAAATGGACTCGAACCCCATTCTGGATTCTTTCAAAACTATGCTGTCCAAGTCCAGAGAGGAACTGGCTGCGTCAACAAAAAGCCTATCATCCGAGACTGCTTCGCTGCCTGTCGCAAGACCTCGTACTCCGATTGCAGCCCTTGCTATCGACGGTTTAGAGGAGCCCAATTGGGGCGAGCCGGTGATAATGCCAGTAGCTGAACCTGTAAACGGATGTGAATCAAAACCTTTCGCGTCGGAAAACAAGGGTCAAACGAACGATAAAGTCGTACCGGAGCCTGTTTCGCAGCAGCAGACACCAAAATCATCTCGCACCAGCCAAGATTCATTGAAGCAAGCTGCAGTGTTACAAAAAGGCTCAATCGTTACAGAAACGGATATTTTGATGAATGCCTGGGCGGCTGAATCCAAAGAGATAGTGACTGCCGCTTCTAATCCTCTTGCGCCGTCGGAAACTGTTATCCCTGCAGAGACTCGTTCAACTCCTTCCAAAGCAGTTGAAGAAAGTATCCACTCCCAGCGAGAGTCAGCTACTCAGAAAAAGGCAACTCAGGATGCTTCCATAAGCTCAACCTCCGCGAATCATAGCAGAGAATCAGTGACCAGCGCACCACGTGATGTATCGACTGGAGAACGGAAAAGTTCCAAAATCTTCCATTTCAGCAGCAAATCGGCATCCACAAGCTCATCTTCATTGTTTCTAAAACTAAGAAGCGGTCACGACCGAGATCAAGACAGCAAGACAAATTCAAATTCAGAAACCAGAGCATCGGATGAAGTCCTCAAGTCTAGTTTGAATGAATCAAAGCCAGCATCGCTAAAACCGTCGATGGATTGTCTTCAAGAAGAAGAGGCCGACCATTCTTCTGGGACCGCGCAAAAGAAGCACATGTCCACCAAGTCGCTCACTTCGGGGATGAAAGCTGTTGTTGACAAAATGACTGGATCATCAGCATCATCGCATCACAGCGTTTCCGCAGAATCGCAAAAGTCGGTAAAAACTTCCCGCTCCGAGTTGGAAAGCTCGATTCAAAGGGATCCAGAGTCGAAGTCGGCAAAGTCAAGCAGACAATCGTTAAAAGCGTCCTTCATGACTGAAAAACCAGGGGTTACTGACAGCGAAAGCCCAATTCACAAACCCAAGACCAGCGAATCGCGCAAGGCAAGCAGCGACGCTTTGACATCGAAATCATCTCCAAATGTAGATCCACAACCGGAATCTCCAACGAATGCCAGCATTCATCTTCCCGCGAGTACTGTTCAAGAACCCGTGAATAGCATAAAAGCAAGTACGCCCATGAATGCCCAAACTGCCATGCATGAGATCAAACCGCGCGAGCAAACTTCCAAAGAGTCGATTGCCTCACAAAAATCAGGCAGCGTCGTTTCCGGAGACCAAGTGCCAGTCACAGCACCCGCATCTTCAAAAGTCGCTCCGCTACCAAGCGCAGCAGCTCCACCAACACCTGATGCGAGCTCAAAACCTTCTCTGAGTTCAAAAATATCTCTGAACTCAGGGCAAGACAGTCGGCCTGTATCCACGAAAGCCTCAGTCGCATCCCTTTCCAAGGACCGTTCCAAGGATGGTGAATTCAACAACCCGATGAAAGCTCCGATTGCGCCAAAAAGCGAAGAAAATGTGCATGTCGCACCTGTTCCAACTGTGGAAGAAATCAAAACACCAATCGTCAAGGCCACCCCTGTGGCACAAGTTCTGAAACCGGCCTCAACAGAAAGTCTCGGGAAAGACACTCGGACAAGTCGCACTGAAATGGCCGCAGTGTCAGTTCCAAAGGCAGACGAACCCAAACATGCAGGTGAACAGTCGAAATCAAAAGACAGCCTCGCGAAAGATGCGCCCACGGCCGTGCCGATTAACAAGGCGGTGGATTCGAAAGCAGCGAGCATAAGCTCGGACTCCAAAAAGAGTCTCCTTAATATGGCTGTAGAGAAAAAAGAAGCTCCACAGAAGAAGTCGGCCTCATCCGATCCTGTTTATCCATCAGGAGCAAACACTGCAGCTTCAGCGAATTCTGTCGGAGGTCAAGACCAGCCCGCTTCGAAGACTCCCGCAGTTATAACAGCTGTTCTTTCACCCATTGACAAGCCGCAGTCCATGGCGACGCCTACAGAAGCATCCTCGATAAAACTCGAACAAAATACAGGTTTATCAGAACCGCCCAAAGCGCAAGCAATAGCGGCAGTAGTGCTTCCACCTGTAAACCCCACAGCCATTGACCCAGCGCCAAAGAAATCCAAATTTATGAACGCGATGGATCAAATGAAAGCGGACGAATTGGCGGCATCCACCCGACAACCCACCATCAATACGCAAAACAACGTGCTGAGCAAATCAAGAGAAAGTGGGGTGTACGATGAGGCAGTAAGTCCCAAGGAACTCTGGGCCGCTCAACCAGGCGCTTTCCGCAGCTCCAATCATAACCTTACAGCAGCTCTTGGACAGGAAAAGAGCAGGTCCAGTATTACGTCAACTGTTGGTAAAAGCTCAGCCATTCCTGTCACTGCTGCCCCCGCGAAAGTGGAGGCTGTCTCCGGCGTGACGCTGCAACCGACGCCCGCCGAAAAAGAAAAACTGAGACTGCAGGAAAAAGTGAAGACAGAAACTGTGACCGCAGTAGCCAATCAGAATAATGTATCCACAGAATCCGCTACTCAAGTTAAAAAGAAGCCGGATGAACAAGCCGCCAAGGTTGTAATGCCTTCAGCTGAAGAGGTAGGGGTGGTAAAGCATTTGCCGAGATGGTAACTAACCACGCCGTGTGTTGATGTACAGATGTTGGTCGATGCAGTTCATGAAAAGTCAAAATGCCAGCTGCGCTTAGACAACATGCAACTGGCGTGTGTGGACAAGAAATGTAAATTCCCACATGTAAATATCAAACAGCACTAACGCAAACTACAACCTTCAGCCAACAAACCAGTATTCCCGCAACTGGAGCTTCGCCGAATTGTTAAAGCCGAATGTACAGCCGGGAAAACGGACGTCAAAGTTTATGCGTGTGTTCCTCGAGAAAAAGGAAAGTCCGGTTCCAAGTTCAGAGAACTTGAGTTCACTTTGGAAGGAGGGCCAGAGAAAGCAAAGGCGTGGGTAGAGGGTCTCATGAAGCTTGTTTACGGCGCAGGTACGCACAACTTGCTCAGTTTCTGCTTTTCCAAAATAACAAAGACCATCCTTTTTTTATAGTTTCCCCGGAAAAGGCAATCTCGCGTAAAGTGTTGTGCTTGGTGGACCGATTCGAAAAAGAACCGCCGAAACTTGTCGAAAAGTACATGAAACCAGTTTGGAGTGTTGTGAGCAAGGACGTCGAAATCAAACGTGCGCTTTTTGAGAAATACGCGAGTTATTTCTTTTGATTTAACCGCAGCTCTTGCTTTCAAACAGTCGTCCAGTTCAGCGAGTTGAGCGTCTCCAACGCAATCACGGACGAAGAATGGCACAACATCAGCAACGTCATTGTCATGAGCACCGAATTTGCGCCTAAAATGCTCCAAATTCTCGTTCGAAATGGATACGCAGATGGACCAGGTTCGTTGCTGCTCTTTCAATGTTGGTAGAGTTATGCTGAACATGACCTTGGATTCCAGCGGACCTGCCGGTGGAAGCAGACCCTGTGGATGCAGCACTGACCATCCTGAAATGTAAGAAAACCTTTTCGGACTGATAGTAACGCGTAGCTGATTCTGTTGTTAGCGTGTCTCGGGAAGACCAAGTCGCGGCAAGTCCACGTGAGTGGCTTTATACCTGAGAGAGAGGAGGGGAAGGTTGCATCTTTCTTTCACAAATTCAAAGTTTAAGGCGCCGTTCAATGCCAAAAAACGGTTTCGACGACTGTTGTTGCCATAAAGGGCGACTTGCATTTATTTATTTACGAACAAGTTGTGAAAGATGTGATTGTCCAATAAGCAACTCGCAAAACAATGGTAAGAAGCCTCTCCGCTCACCCCAACACGCACGCACACATACGCTTTACTCTCGCTGCTCCCTTAGAGTGAAGTCGAAGAGACAATCAAGCGCCTCTCATCCCACAAGGGCGTCGAGGGCATCGTCATCGTCAACATGGAAGGCATCCCCATCAGAACCACGCTCGAGCCAGACAAGACAATCCAGCACGCTGCACTGATCACTCAGCTGGCGGCGAAGGCAAGGAGCGTCGTGCGGGACCTGGACCCACAGGTAAACCTCTCGTGCAGTTAACGCGGCCCCGTGATTCAGAGTCTCACTCATGCGCACTTATGCAATGAATGTCGCAGAACGACCTGACGTTCCTTAGAATAAGATCAAAGAAACACGAAATCATGGTGGCGCCAGGTTTCGTACACATGTTCACTGAACTTAATCTGTGTCAATCTCACTCAAAACTATTCCGCAGACAAGGATTATATCCTCATCGTCCTTCAGAATCCGCATCATACGTAGTCTGCATCTCCGCACAGCGTCTTCTCTCCCGCCCACAACATCGCGAAGTCGCTTTGCAGTTCTTTAGAAATTAAAGGGCATCGTTTGATTCAACCTGAAACTCGTTCCAACAAGTTATGTCTGCACGCACTTGACAGACCGATATACGCACATCTGCTGCCACACTTACAGTAACAAACGCGGCACTCACAATGAAGACGAAACAACCACCGGGTAAACCGAGCCGGCGAACGATGAATCCGCCAAAGTAACGCACGAGTGCAAATTTGCAACCTGTCTCGTTGCAGTTATCCCCGAACCTGGGCGCGCCTGTGTTGGAAGGGCAGCTTAAATCGAAACGTTGGCGAGAACGTGACAGCATTCAGATTTGTGCAAGTACTCAACCTTGTGTTTAAAACTAACAAGTTGTCGCCCGCACACTTGATTGACAGTAAAGCGAGGTTGATCAGAACAGGTGTGCAAGAGTGAGAAAGCAGCTCTACCAAATGTCCGGCATGTCAACGCAGACATTCAACTTTACCTTCGGCCTCTTTGATCATACACCCACCGGAGAGAAGCAGGCATGGTCTTGAATCTGTCCTGTCAGAACGAGCCTTCTGACAGGCATTCCATCGTCTCGTGTGTGATAACAGTGGAGCAATAATGTTCCCCGAATTATTCTTTATTTACGATAACATTGCTTTATATAAACAGACTCTTAAGATCTCTCTCCACGCAGAC
>QEAP01000598.1:0-14158 GCA_006535975.1 Chytriomyces confervae | reverse complement strand
CGTCCTTCTCCTCCTCCCCGTCCATGTCCCAGTCCACGTCCTGCTTCCAAGCATCGGACTCCAGCAGCTTGGCCGTCGCAGCTGCCATCTCCTCCAACTCCCACGCGGTTGCGACCACCATTGGCTCGGCCGGATATGGTGCATCCTCCGGAATTGGTTCCCCCCTGAATTCCTCCACCTCCCGATCCGCCTCATCATCCTCTTTCCCATCCTCCTCCTCCCAATCATCCTGCTTCCAGGCATCGGACTCCATCAGCCTGGCGGTTGCAGCTGCTATCTCCTCCTTGTTCCACTGGATTTCGATCACCCCGACTGGCTCCGCTGGATATGGTGCGTCCTCGGGAATTGGCTCCAAAACCCAGGCAACCTCGTCTTCTTCTGGTCTTGGCACCACAAGCGTTTCGAAAGTTGCAGGGGCCGCCATCCCAATGTCCTCATCATCGTCGAACAAAGGCACGACCAAATTGAATCGGCACTGGTTCATGAGAATTCCGTCGGAAGGTTGCCGCGCGTAACTGTGGTCTGGGAACTTGTCTTGAATGAGCTTGGTCACGCGGCACATTTGCTTGTCCGTGTAGCCCGTGTACTTGAGGCATGCGTCCATGGCAACTGGAGTGAGTCTGGCCGTCACTGCCTTGAAGATTCCCGCAGCAAGGAGGCTGTACGGCAAATCACCCACTTCGTTTCGGAACATCAGTGAGTCATGCAAGTAGAAGGCTGACAAGAGCGTCTGCATGGGCAAGTTGGGGACGCCGGCCTGTTGAAACTCTTGGGGGTCTGCACTGGTCAGCGCGCTGAAGTTCCGGAAGTAGAGGAGCAGCCAATCGAGCAGGCTGTTGCAGTGGAAATTCCAGTCCCATTGGTTGATGAACGTCCAGATCATGTGCCATCTGTTAACTGGGGACATGATATCGTCTTTGCGGCGCGCTTGAACCCTGTCTTCCACTTTTATGGCGAGGTTTTCCAAGACTTGACGTGCTGATACTTCGAAAGGCTTCCTCATGTCCCCTCTTTCGTCGGGCTTGCAGAGGACATCGTCAAAAACCCAATCTGCGGCCAGGCGAAGGCAAGCGAAGATGATGTCCTTGCGGTAAATCGGCATCGCATTAACTGAGCGAGCCAGCACCATGTCCAAGATAGCGGCGGTCTTGCTGACAATGTCGCGGGAGAGTCCACTGTCTTCGGTTATGGCCAGGACGTCGGACTTGAGTCGGAACTGACACAGGAGAGGGTGTCGCTCGTCTTTCGAAGCTTGAGCAAGACCGGTGGAGAATTCCTCCTCCCACTGGAAAAAAAAGAATGAAGTACAGTATCAATATCAGAAACAGACAAGAAGATGACCAAATAAAGTGAAATAAAAGTAAAATAAAAAAATTCGTGTAAATATTTACCTTGGTCATTTGTTCAATCAGCTTGAACGGATATTCGGACGAATTGGAGGGTGGCAGGAATGTGCGTTCGATTGCGGCTCGCAACTCGCTCCAGTTCTGGGTAGATGTGGTCTGGAGGGAGTGGACATACGGCTCGCAGTAAAGTTCGGGCACCAGGTCTTGGTACGTCTCGAGGCTGGTAAAGTCCAACAGTGGCGTTGGTCGATGTTCATAAGAGTCCATGATTGGTCCGGTGATAAGAGTAACTGGCTTTGGTTCCATCTCGGCGTGAGTGGCATGGTCGTTTCCGTAAGAAGCCAAGGTTGCGAAGGTTGTTGAAGATGTGTAGGGTGCGTGGGCCTGGGATGACGAGCCAGCCCACGCGTCGTAGAAGAAGCCCATTGGAGCGTCGCTATTCGCAGCACTGTCGTGTTGGTTGGCACTGAAGGCCGTCGCACTGGGAACGTAGTTCTGCAAGTAGCTCATTTTCTTCGATGTAATATTCTGGAGTTGTTTTGGATGGGCCCCATCCTTTTATCGCGCGCCACTGGCACCCTGGTTCGTCCCGCTTGCTTCTCCAGGGTCCCAGGAGTTGTTCTGCTTTGCTTCTGCGGTGTCCGATTTTGGGGTTGAATAAGCAAGTAACAAAAAAAACAAAAAAAACAAGAACTTATGTTTGCGACACTGTCAGCATCTCCAGCAACGCGCAATAAAGGAAGCTGCTGCGCGAGAGACAGTAGCCGTATGTTTGTGTGGGTGTGGGCGTGAAGCATACCAGCAGACGAGAACACCGGTTGAAGGCGATGAAACTCATTCCGGCAAACCAAAGAGTTCAGACCAAGCGAAAAACAAAAGATCGTCACAGATAATCTCGCGCCAGTGCTGCGACGCGGTCTCATCGTCCATTCGATCAATGGCACTGCTGGGTGTGTTCGTTAAACGCGTGACTTTATTGGCTTGCTCGCACAGAAGGAAGACCCAGGAAAGTGAAAAGAAAGCATCACATCGAGACCTGGAGTCAAGAGAGTGTGCAAAGTCAGCTTGCGTACACATGTATGCGGGTATGAGGGAGTATGGTGGGAACCAACCTGCGCGCCATTTGACGGGGTGGTCCAGGAGCACATCCAGAGAACCACCGCCACTGAGAAACGAGGCCATCACGCATGCGATGCCATGCGCATTCGATGGTTTGGAGTCATGGCATTTTCAGCTTCCTTTCAAGGTTAAAGGGGAATATATTTCACACATTTATTTACTTTAAATGCCACTACCAAGTATTTCTTGCACACCAGAATGTCTGCGCGCGCAAGTCGCAGCATTGCTAGTCGTATTGGCTTTGGTAGTAGTGCTGGCCTTGGTGGTCAGCGCGGGAGGAGCCTTTACCAGGATGCGGAGGTAAGGAGCATCAAACAATAGCCGAAATACACGGCATCTTCAAGAAGAGGCAGATGTTCAACGAAACCATCAGAGCAAAGAACAAGAACGAGAACGGCATTCTCTTTAGTTACTTAAAACAGCAGCAACTTCTGGCGCAACATCTCCGTGACCAGGTAAAGACAAAAAAGAAAACAAAAAACACAGATAGATTGCACTGTCAAAGAGACGCGGACGATAAAAATACGACGCAAACAGTTTCCATCGTCCCCAGTTCTCGCAAACCCGCAACATGTCCATTACCAGCTGCCAAACAACATTCTAGCCCAACTGTGTTGATCATAGTGCATGCTACCATAAAGATAAGCCATGGACACATTAATTGTTTGGCGGGCTGGAGCCCAAGCTTTCGTTCGATCCTAGGGCAACGAGCCAGTCTGTACCTTGCCGGTGGAAAAACTGGCACCTGTGCTTGCGACTATTGCAGCGATGAGCATCATTTGCAATGAAAAATAAAACAAGATCTGCTGCAAAGAAAGGAGACATTCTGGGGTTGTGGAAGTGGTTGAAGAGTGCTTCTTTGACGGCCAGCTTCGCGTGGGAGAGTTGGGAGAATGCATCAATCTTTCGGAGGATTTCCATTGGCAGCGAGAGTTAAGTCAAGCAGTCCCAGATGGACACCAGCTGGCGTCCTTAGTTTTGATACAATTAGACGATGTCTTGTGGCCAAGGTAAGAGGACGGCCGTAACTGCGCTTCCAGCAAGATCAAACTTGGATAACCACCGGGAAACAATAAATAGACGTGGCACCCTCTCTTGTGCCAAACACCCCTTTTTAAACGATGGGGCAAAGATGCCCATTCCGCGTTTGAACATGTCCAAAGTCGTTCTTCTGAAGCTGTGCCCACTGGCGCCTCCGTTCTTTCAATAAACTCACGAAAGCTGGTGAATCGCCTGGCTCTCAAGCACGGCACTGTACCGCCATTATTTGCTGTCAATTTATAAGAGTAGATGGACCACCTCAACCCTTTTGTCCCCTGCCAATGCACGACACAGTCTCGCACGTCCAAATGGAAGCCGCGAGTTCATTCAGATAATCTGTTTGGATGTGGCAGCCCGATCGAACCTCTTTCGTCAAGTGCGTAAATGCAAATACGACCATCCCGTCAATGTCACCATGCCTGGCATTTCTCACTGCAACAGAACGCACCCAAGCGCTGACGCTACATGCTGAATTCTCGCTGGGTAGAGTGACGCACTGCCACTTGAGGATGAAGCGGACTTGCATTTGGTTGCTTTAGTGCATGCGGGCGGCAAGGTGCGGGAGGTGGACGGCAGTAAAAGTGGGACCGGTTCGTGATGGCGATGCTGCGGATAATGGCGCTTTTGTGACTGAGGTTGCGACGGTCCTGCACCAAATTTACGGCTCGCGATACGCATGTAACCAGGTTCACTGTTTTGTTGCGCGGGATGCGAAAGGAGGAGTTAAGGCGTCAGCGTATCGAATAAAACGAAAAGTTCTCGAGACTCAAACCACTGAACTGCCTCTTATTCCTTCATTTCAGAACGCGTTCATCGCAGAAGCTACTGTAGACCAGTCCACTTCGGAAATCGTAAGCATGAATGAGGTTGGCGGTACAACATGTATCAGCGTTTTGTTTTTGGTGAAAGTATTTTATTGGTTATAATTATAAACTTGAAAAAGGCGTCGGATCTGTGTTTTGAATGCGAGATTTGAGCGCAGCGTGACAGTCACACAAATGGAGATAGTTACAAACATTGGTCAAGCCATTACGGGTTGAGTGGCGCAGTTGGGAACGCGTGAGATGAGAAAGAGACAGCCACTTAAACGACCCGGGTTCGAACCCCTATAAGGCTGAAGCCGGGGAGCGGACGAGCCGATTGGAGAGACGGGAATGGGAATGGGAGGCTCAAACGGTCTGCTCGGATTTTTGGTCATTCAGAGAAATCCCAAAAAGTTTTTGTCATCACTGCCCGGAGAGATTCGCAACGCAAGACCATTAGAATTGACGCGTTTTCATGGGGGAAGATGATACTTCCACAGTTAAGGGAGCGCTGGTTATGAATCGCTGGGTAAAAGATGCTTCATGTCATTATTTATGCCATACACAGTCCATTTATTCACAGACGCAATTTCAGCAGAATAACAAAATAGGTGCCATGTTGGTCAAATAACGATGATATTTTGGAATCCAACCAGAATTATTTCTGTGCGCGAGGAAGCCCATTCATGATCACCGAGGAAGAATCAGCCTTCCCAAACTTGGAGTATTCTGAGTGTCCGGGTTTCAACCAATAAAGCTGGTCAGCACCCACGGCGTCAGTATTGAATCCCTGTGTTGCGGTGAGAAATGAGAATGGTTGTCGAATGTAAGCAGACATCATCACACCTGCTCTTGGAATGCAACTTTTTTCTGCTTAAACGTAGCAGTATGGGAGTCTCGCACTGAATCATCGTTTTGAAGAATTCGCACCCAAATTGGCACAGCGTACTTGGGCAAGTTCGCGTTCAGAAACAAAGCCAATCCCTTCACGTCAAATTCGCTTGAAGCAGTCAAAGCCGCCATCCCCGCCCGGCCCTCACTCCCAGGAACCCGCACGCCGTACACATTTGCTTCATGAACCCCAGCGTACATGGACAGAATATCAGAAACTTGCTGCGTCGAAACATTCTCACCGTTCCATCGAAACGTGTCACCAACACGGTCCACAAAGTACATGTAATTGTCCTTGTCGCGGAACATGAGATCCCCAGTTTGAAAGTACTTGTCCCCTTTGCGAAATACATTTGTCAGCACCTTTTTGCGCGTGGCATCAGCGTCGCCGTAGTACCCTTTGAACGCCATCATCAAACTGGAGTCATCAATTTTGGCAATCAGTTCGCCGACTTGTCCCACTTTGCACTCGGTGCAGTAACCGTACGCGTTTCTTTCAACACCTTCGTCGCCGTTGCTCTCATTCCCTTGCTCTTGACGCTTCACTAGTCGCACACCTTGCATCAACCCAATCAAAGGCCCCAGTTTTCCACATGCGCCAACCCCTTTCTCTGAACCTTGTTTCCACAAGTTGTACATATTGCTGTTTCCTTCAGAGCTTCCGTAAAATTCAAAGATTTCGGGAATGTGGAACCGCGCCTGAAACTCGCGCCAGACTCGCTTATCTCGCATTCCATTTCCAAAAGCAATTCGAACTCTCAATTTACTTTCAGGTTCCTTAGACACCTGCGTGTTGAGCAGAAAACGCGGCAGCTCGCCAATGTATTGCACCGCAGTCGCATTGTAACGCACGCATTCGGATACAAACGTCGTTGAACTGAATTTCGGAGACAGAATAAGAGTGGCTCCGCGAGAAACGCATGTTCCAAAGCCGAGAATGAGGGCTGTGCTGTGGTAGAGCGGCAGGCTGGTGTAGATTCGGTCCGAGTGGCGGAGGCCGGCGACGCCCATGAGAGCGCTGCCGCCGCAGACTTTTGCGTGGGTGAGTATGGCAGCTTTTGGACTCCCGGTTGTTCCTGGAATGGGAAAAGAGTTTCAGTACCAAAGGAGATTTCACACATGGATGCTAACCGGACGTGTAAATCAGAGTTGCAACGTCATTCACGCAAACTTTGCTGCATGCAGTCATGTCTGGAGAGGCGGTGCTTTCTTTGCTACAATCCATTGTTTTGAAGCGAGGATGGATATCTTTCAACGGCTGCGCCAAGAGCGTTTGAATGACGAAACACGCCGTGTCGTGGCTGATGCTGGGTAAGATTCCTGCAATATCTAAAGCGAATGCGGGATCCAGGATCAAAAAACGCGGGTTGCAAGTTTCGATGGACTGCAGCAAAGATTTTGCCTTGAGTGTCGGATTAACGCATGCGACACAGGCACCGAGCTAAACCGAGACCGCAATCTCAATATATGATAGATATCGAAAAGAGAGACAGGAGACCTTGAGGGCAGCTAGCCATACAATGATAAACTCGGGGCTGTTGAGTATGATCGCAATAACATCTCCCTTCGCAACGCCATTCTTGGCCAGCCAGTTTGCGGCCTTGTTCACCTCTAAGATCGACGCAAGGAAGTGTCAGTGCGATCAACAAAAGAGAAGGGGCTTGAAAGCGTCACCGTTGTCGAGCTGTTTATACGTGAATCGCGCGTTGTTTGCCGTGAATACAAGCGCTTCCTTGTTTGGATACTTTCTGTTTGCGCGGCAAGTGTGAGATAGGTTGTCGCGCTTGAAGGGTCGGGGAAACTCGCCTGACTGAGTGCATGAACACTTCCATGAACGATGCGCCAGAGCCCAGCAGCCGCCGGAGAACCACCCAAAACAGCTACGCAATATGGACAACATTAGGACACGCTGTTGACGCTGCGAACAAGAAGATCACCATTGGCAGAAGGGCGAGGATGCTCATGTGAGTGTGTGGGAAGTGATAAAGATAAAAATAAATGACGACACGAAAGCGCCTTGTTCGAAAGACGCCGCTTCTCGAGCGCATGTCGAATGCGCCATTTGACGCGATGCTGCGTCTGAACGAGACCATTTCCCTGCTCGAGATCGATGTGCGCTGGTGGAGGTGACTGTGCGCACAGCTTGCGTGCGATCGTACTGCGATGAGTAATCTTGTGCTTCCTTCACCAGCAACTGCACTGGCCTTGCGCTCACTGTCGTATATGTGGCTGTCAAGGGCATGCGCGGCGATGTGTTTACGGACGACGAGTTCATTGACTATGTCCCAAAGAGCGCCGTAAAGCAAAAGACAACGACGTGGCTGGGAGCAACGGTAATTGATCCACTCATATAATGATGTCAACTCACCCTGCCATGTAATTGAACAGGCAATCTGGATCGAAGCCGCAATCATTCTCTTTTCCATCGCAAACACTTTGTTTCTTTTCAAAAACTCGAAGCAGTTCACGCTGTTCCACTGTCCCACTGAGCCAGCATTCGAAGGAGACACGTCGTACATTCCCAAATCAAAGAACGCGAAACTCGTCAGCATCGATTTGTCTCCCACCGACGAAGCTTTGGTTGAGTCTGAAAGTGATTCGGAAGCCGCGTCGGCCGATGAAACAAGGCATACGCCAAGTCGCGGAACTTCAAGAAAAAGTGTGGGAAATTCCATGAAAACTCCAGTTTCGAAATCTGTGGGTGGGCTCAGAGAAACATTGGGGCAGTGGTCTCCGTGGCCATCAACGCCATTTTCTGGAGCGAAAAAGAGGAAAGCGGCTGGCGAACATGTTATCAGGAGGACCAAAGTTGAGATGCGATGGGTTTTGAATGTATGGGATCCGCCTCAATGGTCCGCCGCATTGTTTTGGTACGCGCATTTTTTTTCTATGTTGTCTGCTTGATTGTTGTTGATGCTGCATGCTTCAGTTGGTTGTCTCCACCCTCTATGTTTGCCCTTTTTTGCATGAACCGAAACAACTGGCATTACCAACTGCCGATGGCTCTTGGAATCAACTTTTTGGTGGGTGCTGCTTTTTAGAACATGCTGACCATGCTTTCTGAATCATCCCATATTCCAGGTCTTTTTCCTGATGCAAGTTTTCGCAGATCGCGAGATGGATCAGACGGTGCTGAACAACCAGTTGCAGGGAGAGTACAACCGCTTTGTGTACAGTTTGCCGCCTTTTCGAACAACGCGATCGATTGGAGTGAATACGAACACGCGTGAACAGAGTGCGTGAAATAAAGATTGTTGGAAAAGTGAATAGCGTCGTTTTGTTGATGCAAACACTGCAAATTAAACGCAACAAACAAAACATCATCCGCCGGGGTCACTTGCAACGGAAAGCACAACAAGAGCAAAGCCAAACTTACGCTGGAAGCATGAGCCAAGTGCAACATGAGCGGGATCTCCGTCGCAAGCATCAATGGAACCGTTAATCAACCAATGCAAAATGGTGCAGCTGGATGTGAACAAGGCAAAAAGGGTACGAACGGAAGGAGTATATGGGGACGTTGCTGATAAGCGGAGGGTGTCTGATGGGAGGTATTTGCGACCAACACCTTTGAACCTTTATCCTTTGTTGCATGTTTGTTTCCCTTAAGAAGATTCAGATATGCCGCTCCGACGCGTTTATTTTAACTTTACGTCAATGATTGCTTCTGATGCAAGAATAAAAAAACAAATAAACCAAACAGTCCAATGCGCATCGTTGCTGAGCCACTGACTCGCGCAAGCTTCGCGGCCTTTGGCAGCGTGATCGAAGTGCCCGCCGGCAGCGACGCTGACAGCATTCGCAGCTCGGCCAACCAGAGCAGCGCGGCCAAGTACAGCCCCATCTCCGTTCTGGGCCACAGCTACGCCAAAGCAGATAAAGTGCAACCTGTCATGAGTCTGTTCCACTGCAATCCACGCGCTCTCTCTAATGCAGGTGGCCAGTCCATCTACACGCTCAGTCTGCTTGAGCGGCATGCACATACTACGCAGACATTCATCCCTATGGGACTAAGCCCACTCGATACTCAAACACGCTTCCTCGTGATTGTGGCGCCGTATCAGTTGAACGAAGACAGACCAGACTGGACAAAAGTGCGCGCATTTGTCGCGAGAGGCAACCAAGGCGTCACGTACGGCGTCGGAGTCTGGCACGCGCCGATGGTCGTGATTGGTGCCGAGAAGGTTCTGTTTTCCGTGCTCATGTGGAACAACGGTGTCCCCGAGGACGAGTGCACAGAATGCGAAGTACGCGACGGTGTGGACCAGGATGTCCAAGTGGTTGTTCCGCTTTCTTCTGTTGCTGCCAAGCTGTGAAATACAACAACATTCATCGATAAGTTTATTCGATAAGTTTATTCAAGCAATTGCCAAGTAACGCGGATTCAGTTTGCTGCGAGATTACACAGCCTTGCTGCCAATGCCGACACTTGAACAACGCTCTGAACTCCTTCAATCATCCGCATGTGCGTGTTTCCAATTTCCTAAATTTGGTTCCGATCAATCAAATGCATATCAACAACGACAAGACACAAAAACAACACAAACCCGAATAAACTCCAGCTTCATGTACTCCGGCATTGCATGGAATTTGACAACCCGAAACAGCGTCCCCACAATATCCACCCCACTGTATCCATCCACCCAAAACTTTTGCAACTGTTCCACAGCCGAATCCACATCGCCCTTCATGCATGCCGTGATCACAGCCCCAAGAACTTGAGGTGACGGCTGATCGCACACTTTGAACACGTTATCGTACGAAATGAATCCGAACCCGGAATGAGTTGCTTGCAGATTGTTGATGGCTTGCCGCATGTCTCCTTCCGCTGAGAAAATGATAGCTTCGAGACCCTCCGGAACATATTCGACCTGCGTTTTTTGTTTCAGTTCCAAACGGGCGTTGTAGATGGCAGACAAATTATGGGGACACTTACCGTTTCGAATTTGCAAATTTCGAGCAATCTTTTCAAAACTTGTTCATCGCTTAAGCGCGAATACCGCAAAATTGCGCATCGCGATTGAATGGGTTCGATAATTTTCGAAGACATGTTGCAAGCAAGCGCGAATCGTGTCGTCGAAGAGTAGATTTCCTGTTGGTTTTTTGTTTTGATGTTAGATCCAACGTTCCATTTTCACACCAGTTGATAAAAAAAAATAAAATAAAAAAAAAACAAAAGCCCACCATCGTTCTTCGCAATGCCTGTTGAGCTCCGGGGGTCATACTGTCTGCTTCATCGAGAATGATAATCTTGTGTCGTCCTTCGGGCAGAGTTACTTTTTTCTGCGCAAACATTTTGATTCGGTTTCTGACGACGTCAATACCACTAGATTGTACGAAGCGATTCCGGTTATATTAAGGCAGGGCAAGATTGCAGAACTCAACATTGAGTGTTTACCGGTCATCGGAAGCATTCAATTCAAGCACGGCTTCTTTTGCTTGACTCCCAAGCAGCTCATGCGCCAGGCACAGGATCGACGTTGTTTTGCCAATACCGGGGGGTCTGTGAAAAAGAAGAGCATTGTTGAGAGATTCGAAAGGGGGAATGGACGGCACTTCAAAAAAGAGTCCAAGTCCGAAAGAAGAAAGAACTTTGTACCCCGAAATGATGATGTTGGGCATATTGCCGTCACGTGCAATGATGGAGAGACGAGACACGGTATCTTCATTGCCGACAATGTCCCGAAGGAGTTTTGGGCGGTAGTGCTCGACCCTTGGCAAGAATGAAGTTGGTTTGCGTTTCGTAAGGGGATAAGTAAAGACAGGGATACGCACCATGGAAGCGTGAATCCGTCCTGGTTGCCTTTGAATGCGCTGTATTCGTCCACGTCCATGCGCGAAGAGACTGCTGCTGTTGAGGAGGAGGAGCCGCTGCCAGTTGCGAGCATTGTTAACTTTTTATTTACGACGGAAAATAAGTGAAGTAAAATATGACAGAAATCACAACAGACAGGAATCCGTTTGCGCAACTTGTCGACTTGACAGCGAATGGTAACTGATCACAGTGCCCTTCAATGCTGGGGCCCATTAACCAGCAAACGCAACTTGCTTTGGACAGGAAACGTCTTGTTCGCCACCGACGACTTCTTCCAAGTCGCAGAGACGCTTATTCTGAAGCAGGATCCGGTGTGGGACGAGAAGAAGTTCACGCCATTCGGTAAGCTGTCTTTATTATCGAGCTTTAACTCACACGTATACATCTAATTGCCGCCGGTGTCTCACCAATCACAATCAACAGGGAAATGGATGGACGGTAAAACTCATCATATACTTTCGACTAGTATCTCACTTCTGAAAGCGGATATTGTTGAATTTAGGCTGGGAAACGCGTCGCAAACGAACTGAAGGGCACGACTGGAGCATCATCAAACTCGGTCTTTCAGGAACCATATCCGGCCTTCACATTGACACTGCGTTTTTCACGGGAAATCAAACACCGAGAATTTCAATTCAGGCGGCGTGTTTGGAGAAAGGTGAATGGTTTTTTTTGCGCCAGCTTTTAAAGGACAAGGATGCGATGTCATCTTTCGATTGCACTCATCATGGGGCTTTCCAGATCTTGCGTTGTGTCGCAGATCCGAAATGGGTTCGTGCGCAACGAATGAAGAAACAAAGGCCGCAGATTCGATTCAAACCCATTTGTGGGAGGAAATCCTGCCCATGGTTGCTTTGAGACCTGGATATCCCGGAGAGAGACACCACTACTTCGGAGTAACGTCCGCAAAAAGGTGGACGCATCTACGGTGCAGTTCCCTTCATATTTCTTGTTAAAGCATGATCATTTCATTAATTGGCGCTTGCTGCTTTTCAGAATCAATTACTTTCCTGATGGCGGGGTTGCACGATTGAGAGCGTATGGGACAGTCGTCAAAGACTGGAGCAGAACAAGCAAAACGGAATTGGTTGACTTGATTGCTCTTGAAAATGGGTGAATTATATGCAGCCGTTTCATTTCATGTCCTTCGTTCTCAAGCTTACCCCTCTTTGAAACAACAGTGGGACACCTGTCTCCTCAAGCAACTCGCATTATGGAACGCCGTTTAATTTAATTTCGAAGCCGGAATCTGAAGGAATGTATGACGGCTGGGAAACAGGTTTGCGTCATTGACCTCGTATAGACGGCAAGCGTAAAGGTTGACCTTTTTTTTTTTTTTCAAAAAACGCGCAGCTCGCAATCCAAAACGACCCCCTATTTTCCAAAAAGGCAAAGATGGGCTTCTGATTATCCCCGGTGCTGAATGGGTCATTTTTCGTGTTGGAGTTCCGGATGGAGGGTTTGCAAAATCGGTTATGGTGGATACCGCGTTTTTCCGTGGAAATTACCCCGAGAGCATTCTTGTTGAGGTAATATTGCCTGATCATCTCATATCCCGCGATGTACCAAATCAACCATTTTACTTCACGCAGGCTTGCCAGAACCCTGGCAATGCGAGTCTTGAAGGGGCAGTGTGGACACCACTGGTTCCCCGAACGCGAGTCAAGGCAGACAGCAAACATGAATTTGTAGTGCATCCCTCCATTCAGCAGCGCTGTATTACTCATGTGCGGTTGACGGTGTTTCCAGACGGAGGTGTCGCACGGCTGCGCGTGTATGGAACAGTGGTTGCTTCTTCGCTCTCGAATCTTTGACAAAGTTGTGAAGTGTTCAAAATCGCATAATAAAATCACGAATGGGCGACATCAACACGGCCTCAAAACACGAGTTTGTATCGACCATCAACAAACTGTTTGAAGCAGCGCCGCCTCTTGCCGACTACCTGTACTCTCATCGGCCGTATGAAAGCTTGGCTGCTCTGATTGATATCGCCCAAGCTGCTGTTCTGTCCAAGCCACCAATCTTTAACGAACAACAAATGCTCGAAATCATCAATGCGCATCCTCGGCTGGGCGCGCCGAAGGAGACGCTGAGTGAAGCAAGTCTGAGGGAGCAGGGGGGTGCGTCAGTGGTTGGCGGCTCTTCAGCCACAATCGATGCGGGCTCTTCACAGCAGCAGGTTGATGCAATCTTGGCTCGCATAAATCGCGAATACGAAGACAAATTTGGATTCAAGTTGGTTGAATTCGTCAACGGAAGAAGCAAGGCGGACCTTGTGCCAGTACTCCAAAAGCGTCTGGACTCGGGGGAAGTTAAAGCAGAAATGGCGACTGCGCTGACTGCCATGATGGATATTGCGAGGGACAGGTTGCGAAAGTCCGCTGTGTGATACTGTTGTGACATACGAAAAAATAAAACCACCTGGGCTTCACGCATGGATTTATTCAACACAAAGACCGCGTCTCATCTCATTGGATGTCCCATTTCGCCCTGCTTCTCTGCCAACAGTCTCTCCTTGGTTTCCGACAACTCGCGGTATGTTTCCTGCAGATCCTTTTCTCTCTTCTCCAAAACTCTCACTTCCGACTTCAATCCTTCAACACGGTCAACAATCGCAACATCCTCCCAACCACGACATGCACGGAAACTCGACAACTCCACTTCACCTTCTTCCAGCGCAACCACTGCTTCAGCCAAATCGCGCTTCAATTTTGTACCTCTCGCAACAAGACCTCCACAAGTCACCCCGAGCTTTTTCTCCAGTTTTGTAGCAGCAGCATGTTGCTTCTTCATCATTTCACGTGCAATGTCGAGTTGACGAGTGTAATGGCTGATTTTCTCTGCCTGAGACGTTTCGGAAAGTTTCACAAAACGGCCGATCGAGGAAGCACCCTTGTCTCCTCCTGACGCGCCTTCCAAGTATACAGTTTCATTGCTAATGCGATGATGTAAAACTTCCAAATCAGCTTCCATTTCAACACGGCATGCAGCCATTTCTTCACGGATAAGGTCGTGAGCGCGAGAAAGTTCGTCCAGAGTGACTTGCAGGTCAGCAGTCTGCGGTGGAGCCAAAGACTTGGGGACTGGGATCTGGCGGGGCACTGGGTTGTACACCATATCATGCAACAACATGCGCTCCATCTCTT
>QEAP01000597.1:0-14261 GCA_006535975.1 Chytriomyces confervae | reverse complement strand
CCAACGGCGCTCCACAGTACAAGGCTCCTGAATACAAGGCGCCTGAGTACAAGGCTCCTGAATACAAGGAGGAGTACAAATCCCCAACTCAGGAAAAGTCTTACGGCGGTGGTGAAACCTACACAATCGAGTCTGTCCTGGCCCCTGGATACTACGCCTACTGGAGCAAGTCCGGAGACGCCATCCTGTCCAAGACCAAAGATATCTTCACATACAACGTCATCAGCAAGACCCAGATCCAAATTACCGTGAAAGGTGACGAGTACAACTCCAAAGATGTTTGCTTGACTGGTGAAAAGAAAAACTACGGTGACCTCGCGTTTGCCGAATGCTCATCATACGGATCGTCTTCTTCCTCTGACATTTCTTCATGGAGTGTTGAGGAGGTTGGCACCGGATATGGATATGATCAGTACAAGACCGACTCCTGTGTGTACGTTGTCTTCAAGTACCAAGATTCTTATGGAAAAGCGTGGTGTGTGGACGCCAACTCGAACGACTCTTACGGCGTCAAGGAGGGCAACGAGATGATTGTCTTTGAGTGCAAACCAAACCACAAACCACAGCAGTGGAAGGTGTGCGAGGCCAAGTCGTACTACTAGAACAAAAACGGATACTGAGTATTTTGTTTGCGTTTTCTGATTCCTGTTTTTGCAATTATACTTGCAGTACTGAAGTCTTGCAACTTGCCCTGAGCAAGAAAATAAAACCAATCTTTTCATTTAAAGTCACCCCTGAAATCAGCAAAGGCCGAAAGAAGAAAAGATCTGTGGGTTTACCGCAGAAAAGTGGACAGGGAAGCGTCGTTACCTGTTTTTTTTTGGCCAACGTCTGTTCAGCAAATCCAATTGCGAAACAGAGAATTTCATTGTTTATTTCACATAGGCTAGTAAAAGCTGATTTTGCGTGTTCTATATCCACTCATCGCATGAATCAGAGCTGGTTGAGCTCCCGCTGCAACTCTCATCACTCATGGCAAGCACGGCCCGTCGTTTCAGAATTTCAGCCAGGTGAGCGGCGGGTTCTTCGGAGACAAAGTCTTGATTGCCGCAGTTTGTGGAGAAGGAGGTCGGACGGTCGCGAAGCAAAGAGGCAGATTTGAAGTTTTTGATTTCCAATAGGAGCGAGTTTCTCGCGTGTGGTTCAATTATTGGGTTGTGCTGCTGCTGACTGGAGACATGACAATGCTGTGTTGATGTCTGGATACACGGCAACGGTGGGGTAGGAGGTGGAGGCGGCGGAGGGGGTGGAGGGAGTGTGGAAGTTGATGTTGTAGTTGTTGTTGCAGTGGGAGCAGGAGGAAAACGAGGGTTAAAGTCAGCTGGATCACAAGACTGTTGTTGTGTGATGACGGGATGACTCTCGGCAGAGGTTGTTGTAGTTGCTGTTGTAGTTGTTGTTGGTTGGGCGTCGCTGTTGTTGTTGGGAGTGTTGCTGTTGTCGCAGCCAGAGCGCTGTGATTTTGAGTGCGGGGGTTGTGTGTAAAAATTGATAAATTGATAAATTGATTTGGGTCGCACAAACAGATTGACAACCTCCAGTTGATGAGTCAGCACGGGCGCTCTGCCTGTTCTCGCGGCAAACGTGCTCTGCTGGAAGCGCAGCCACTCGAGACGGAAGAGCGCGGGCATGGACAGAATCTGTGTGACACAGGATTAGTAAGCAGACCACGTGACAGTGAACAGCACGCACGCACTTGGGCGCTGCGCTTTCCGTCGCTGCGGAACGCGTCGAGCGCGCTCAGATCCGGAATGCGCGAGCAGAGCGCGAGACGCGTGCGCGTGTGCTCGCGTGGAGTCGGGATAACGCTCGGCGTTGTCTGATCAGACGCGGCTTCAGTCCGTCTTGATCGCAGCAGCACAAAAAGAAAACTGCGATAGTCACCTGCATACACAGCACACACACGTGGAATGGGATTTTTGTTTCCTTTTGTTTTGACAAACAAACGAGACAAGACAAACAAACGACAACCCCCATCTCTCCCCACACAGCACAACACAGCACAACACAGCGGACACCCGCCATTCATCCCACTCCTCACACGCCTCACACCCGCCCCCCCAAACTCGCGCCAGTTCCCTTTGAAGCAAGCGTCCCGCACCGACCGTCTTGTGCTCGCTCGCTCACATGGCCGTTAATCACTTGAGCCCCGCAATTAAAAACCAACTAAAAAGACCAAATTCGACAAATTGAGGACCTTTTTCCACCAACACCCAACTCAAACATCACTGCCAACAACAAACAACAACAACAACAAATGGCCCCGATCCTTCACATCTGCACCGCAAGTCCGCACTCGCCAGCCTCGTCCGCCGCCTCCGATTCTGCCTCAGACGACAGTGCGCAGAGCCCAACATTGAAGCGCTTTCCCTGCAAGTTCACTGGATGCGAGAAGGACTTTTCCACGTCGTGAGTAACTCCCTTTTCTCTTGTGCTGCGCTGCTTGCCTGTGCTCTCGTGCCTGTCTGTACCCCGTGCGATGCTCTGTTCCCGCAGCGCTTGCTGTGTCACTCAATTCCATTGACTCGGACATGTGACCAGATCACCCTTTCCCCTGCCTGCCTGCAACCCCATCCGCATAATCAAACTGCTGGTCTAAACCCCCCTTCTCTATTGATCATTCTACAGCGGGCAACTCTCCAGACACAACCGTATCCATAAGGGCATCAGAAAGTTTCAATGCAATGTCGACAACTGTCCCCGCACTTTCTTCCGAGCCGACAACAGAGAGTGAGACCGCCTCTTTTTTCTGATTTTGGTGGCTGTGTGAGAGAGAGAGGGACCTAAAATACTCCCCCCGCTTGTCTCCCAGACAACACTCAAAGTCACATCACCGCCGACTGAACCTGAAACTCATGCGAGAAAGGGAGGCCATTGCCTGCACCGTTTTGACCAGCGGTGTGAGCCATGCTGCGTTGGAATCGCGTTTCCCGTTCTCAAACCTGTTTGTGGACAACACTCTGCCGCAACAACAACAACCGCAAGGGTGCCGCTCCACGTTTGTGATTCCATCTAGCAGCATTAGCAGCAACAGCAGTGGCAGCAATTTTACCGGCAATGCCTGCAAGACGTCCATCAAGTTCCTCTGTGAATAAGCCTCTCTCTTGTATTATTTTCATTTTTTTTTTTTGTTTTTTTTTTTGTTTTTTTTTGTCCACGCCGCCCCCTCTTTTCCCCTGTTCTATTTCTGTAAACATTTTTTTATATCTTCCTATCATGTTTTTAGATGATATCCCTTTTTTTTTTATTATTATTATGTTCCCATTTTCTTGTTTCGAATGCGAAAGCGACGCGCGCATTGTTGACAAGGTTCAAAAATCCAATGAACCAGGATTTCTTCCATCTTCTGAAGCAAAAGTGCTTCTGCTAATATTCAGGGGGGGCTAATCTTTGTGCGAGGGGGCACACCAGCATTTGGACCCCAAGAATTTCAAACAGATTAACGAACCTCCTGTTTTTTGAAGCGCATTTCATGTGGGGATGGGGGGAATGAGAGGGTGGTTAAAATCCTGGTAGCGTGTAATGAATGAATGAGTAGAAGTAGCTCGGTTGAGGTTGGATTGCACTGTGGGAAATAGACTAGTGTGGTAACGGGTTCGACTGTGTTCGCAAGGGAGAGATTGTGCGAAATTGTTCTTTGAAACAGATCGAGGGTTGAAGGCGCCCAAAGTGGTGCTCCAACAGGGGGTTGAGCGAGTGCACAAGTTTTTCATCGTGGGGGGGCAGTTCTTCATTCATTTGATGGATGGATGGGGTCCAATTAGCTTTTTAACGCGGGTGGTGGGTACGGGCGTAAACGACAGCGTTGGATGAAAAAAAAAGACGGGAATAAAAAGCGGTTTTTAAATTTCGTAATAAATAAACGGAAATGGCAAACGGGGTTCCTTCCGTTCACTTTCTTGTCAAGATTTTTGTCCAGTCATTTGCGCAAAAGATTTTTTTGCACAGCTGGTGATTTGATCTCCGTTCATTCCAGGAACGCCAGTTCATTTTCGGCACACGTTTGTGTCTGTCTGCGCAGAGTGTTGCTGGTGCAGAGCGTCTCGGCTGGCATCATCTGCTGCTGCTGCTGCTGCTTGTTGTTGTTGGTTGTTGACACTTGCGACGCTGTCTCCTCTCTGGACAGACTGGTCAGCGTCAGGCGCCCTGTCATGTCATTCGAACCCCATTAATAATCTGCTTCTCTGCAAACCCTGGTCCCCCCAACACAATGAAATTTCTCATTTAAACGAAGCAGCAGCAGCTGCAGCCAGCGGGAAAAAACAAAAAAACAAAAAAACAAAAACGTATAAAAAGAGGGCGATAACGATCACCCGCCCAGCCCTGAAAGTACAACACACGTCACACACATTATAAGCAGCAGCAGCAGAGATGCATCCAAGCCTCGCCCTTTTGCGCCCTACTCCCGAACTTGACCTGCTACCCATGACGCCACTCTCTGTCTCTGAAGATGCTTCCAGTGTCGACGGCAGCCAGTCCCCGAGCCAGAAGCACCGCTATGCATGCACATACCCGGGCTGCGGCAAAGACTTTAGCACCAAGTGAGTTTCGCATTGTCTATGTTCTATGTTCTTTCTTCTTTCTTCTTCTATCTTCTTCTCTCTTCTCTCTTCTCTTAATCCTCCCCATACTTGCATCTAACCATTTCAACTCCAACAGCGGCCACCTCACCCGCCACTACGCAATCCACACACACAGCGCAGTGCGGTATCCATGCACAGTGCCGGGATGCGGCAAGCACTTCTCACGTGCCGACAGCGCAAAGTAAAAATACTGTTTTCTTTTTCACTTGCCCTGAAAATGACTCGCAAATTAATCACATTTTTATTATTTTACCCCCGTTACACCAAAAACATAAAAGCCACCACATTCGCCAACACTACCAACGTATCCAACAACAACAACAACAACAACAACAACAACAGTCACCTCATATGCATGCACGCCATCAACAACAACAACAGCAACAGTTCTCTGCACCAACAACAACGACAGCAGCACCTTCAAGGTCAAGAAGCACCGAAGATCATCATCTTCAACAACAACAACAACTACTACAACAACAACAACAACAACAACAACAACAACAACAACAACAACAACAACAACAACTACAACAACAACTACAACAAGCATGCATCATCAACCCCCCCACTTCTCGTTTTACTCCTTACTTTCAGCCGGCTCATTTACAGAAGCCAATTTCTAAAGCATCCATCGCCTTCTTGGTTGATGATGAATAATAATTAAAATCTGTTTCTTTTTTTTTATTAAGTTAATAAATGCATTCGGCCGTTTTCCTGCTTCTTTGTTTGTTTTTTTTTGTTGCGCGCTTCTGATTTCCGGCAAGGATGCGTTCCGCAAGTGCGCAAAAAATGTTCCTTCCAGATGAGATTGTGCAACATCTTATGTAAGGATATTTGCCAAAAAAGATATTCGCGGATGGGTCCCCGCGTCCGTCAACCGTTAAACCATGCGGCCAATGCCATCCAAAACCCTCAGAGACAATCCCTTCTCCCGCCGTCTATTTATTTTGCCGACTTCATCTACACTTGGTCTATCAGAAGGGAGGCTGTTTGAGAGTCGCTGGGAACAGGGACGGAAAAAAATAAAAAAGCTGGTCACTGCGAGGTTCGAACTCGCGGCCTTTTCCGTGTAAAGGAAACGTGATAACCACTACACTAAGCAACCAGTTGTTGACTTTTGGACAATAGGTTAATTTATGAAATAAAACATTTGACTGTTCAGGAGTGTGGAGTTTGACTGCAATGAGCAAGAGAGTAGTAAATGAGCTGTGGTGAGACAGAACTTTATTGAAGGAAAAGGACCTGCTTAAATAATCAAAGAACAAACTGCGAGCAAAAGGGGCCAGTTTGCAAAGACGCGTAAGATTTTTTTTTTGTATGGCCAGATTATTCTCCCCGCTCCGCTGTCCAAGACGGCTGTCGTTATTCTCAAATAGAAGTGAATATGCAGATTTCTGATTTTTGATTTCTTCAGTGAAACTACGTAGAACTGCCGTAAACACTTCTCAAGGAGGCTGCCAATTTCTCCTTGATTTGTTACGCAAGATTTGCATTTTGCCATTCTCTGTCTCTTTCTTTTTCCAGGCCTTCATTTTCTTCTCTGCTTGCCCATTCTTAGTTGCATTTTGTGTTGCTGAACTTTAACCCGTATGTAGTACCAGTTCGCATAAGTGTCAAAATGTTAGCAATCTTCTCCCTCTGCTCGTCCATCTTGAATGGCAAAATGGGAAGCAGGCTGTCACCGACATCAAACATAAACTCCAGTGCATTTGAGACAAAGTTATCACAGCCCTTGGACGATTTGATGTTCAATTTGTGTGAGATGGGATCTCCATCGTGAAACGCGGAACTGACTCGGACGAATCCTTCAGTGGAGACCTGCCAACTGGGAACTGTAGGTGCAGGAATGTCACATTCGCAGCAGTTGCTCAGGCATCACACATGGAGTCCAACGTTGACCAGAAGTAACCTTGTTCGCACACGCACCAGTTGTCGTTACTGTGGCCATGCCATGGGCACCCGTTGGCACCGCGGTTGTTGGGACCAGGCACACACGCAGCGTCGTTCCAGTAGAAATCGGTGTTGCAAACACAGCAGTTTCTCAGGCTTGGTTCCTCGCGTCCGTTTGGAGGCCAGGCGTTCACAGCAAGGAGAGGATGCTCGAAGCAGCGAGGACGAGAAGACCTCGGATCATTTTGTTCAAGTTTGTTTTTCTTTCTTTTTTCATTGCGTGGCACCTTTTATACCCCCGCATATTTCGAAAGTTTGCCGTACGACCAATTTGTGTCCAATCAAAGAAAATTTCAATTTAAATAATAAAAGCACATTTTTTGTGTGGCGTTTGATTAAAATAAGGAATTGGGTAGTGTAAAATTTTCTTGATTGGCGACCTGCAGCATGAGTCACCAACAACGCCATGCTTCGTTCTCTTTGTTTCTCGGACATACGACCTTCCCAGCATGTGAAGTCCGAATCATTTGTCCTGCTATCACAAATAAAAAAAACATTCAAATGGAAGCGGACGTGCCGTACAAATATTTAAAAAAACAAACACAAAATGACCAGCCTTGTCCTTCCAGACGCTTGCGCAAGTCTGTTCTTCCACAGCGATGCTGTGCAAAACACCACCATCTCAGTGGCCGATCTCACGCCAGTCGCAGACACCGGGAGTTACGCCTACTCGCCCAATGGATATGCTGTGGCTCACATTGGATTTCTGCGTTCTCCAAATGAAACCAAACACACTCCCGACGAAGCATTCCAGGCTCTCTCTGCTATACTGGGAGATGCGTGCTCTTTTCCAGTTGACCGGCCTGAATACCCTGTTGCCTGGAGCCCGGCCTTTGGCGACCAGCCGTATCTAGTGTCGAGCATCATTATGGATTCACGTGGCGGCAGCTTCCTCAGTCTCCTTGATCGCAAAGACGGGTATTTGAACAGCAGCTCGTTCGCGGCGTACCCAGGATGCCTTTACAAAACAAGTGATGCAAAGATTCGAGCAAATGGCACTTCCATCACTCCCGGCAACTTGACCGAAATCAGTCCAACAGCCTTCAATACAAGTATTCGGGACTTTGCGCGCTTGCATTTCTCAAAAGGTTATGCTGCCAAATACAGCGTTGTGTTGGTGCCAGGCGGAGCATCTGCAAGCCCACAGTTTACGATCGACGTGGCTGCTTCCAACTTGACTTCATCGATGGATCTTCGGAAGGAAGCGTGGCTCTGTTTCCAAAAGATGTACGCGACGTACATGAGCAAGAATGAAACGCTTCCGTATCACTGCAAGCGCGATGCCAGGGACCTTGTGCCGAGAGGATGGGTGGCACACTGGCCCTGCTACACGGGAAACCAAAAGAATGACACGCAAGGACAGCACTGCGCTTGCGAAGTCAATACCACACCACAAACGAATTCAGCGGCTTCTTCACACGCACGCGTGGGTGCCGTGTTTCTCAGCTGTTTGATGCTGTCTGTTTTTGTTTAGTTGTTTTTAGCTAAGCTGGTTTGGTTTGGGGTTGATGTTGTCTATGTGAAGTTGTCTATGTTTGTTGAGTTGGTTGGAAGCTGCGGCGTTCGTTCTCCAATGGGCTTGAAATCCATTCTTAGTCATTAAAAATTTTGTCTGGAATTTGAAGCGGAAGAAACCGACAGACAGACAGACAGACCAGAGCAAACTGCAGCCAAGCACGCACGCACGCACGCATGGCCCGGCCCTCGCCTGAACACAAAAACTGAGTCGTCTTCAATCCGGCTCACTCTTCCTGCTCCACTCGACAATGGATCAACGATTTTTATCTTTTAATTTCTTTTTTAATCACAAGTTGAATCAACCAATTTAACCGCAAGTGAGTGCAGACATACTCCGGCGCAGTGCAAGTCAAGTGCAGTCGCCGTTCATGGCCGTCTTAACCAGAGTTGAACGTATTCATGCCTCAAGTCTGGTTACCGCTGTGTGTGAGCAACCGCAATAAATTCAGTGTGGCGACATTTTTCCAATTGTTAAGCCGCGGAAGCCGCCAATGAGTCGAAACTCGTTTTTTTTAGTAAGAAACTCGTCTCCTTCCTTGCCTTGCCTTGCCTTTCAGCAAACCTCCCAGCTGCGTACGCCAGTTGAGTTAGTTGCCTTCTTGCTCCTGGTCTGGTTCCAGCATACTCAACCCTGTGACTTGCCTCTCTTGCAGCGAACCGTTCTATCCCTACGCAACAGACAAACACGAGAAATGGACTCAGCAGCAATGAAACTCCTGCTCCGTGCTTTCAACCGCCAAAACGCCTTCGCTGCCATTGTGTTCCTCAACATCATCGGCGGCATCATTGTCGTTTATCATCTGAGCAAGCAAAGCAACCCCGCACCCAAATTGCACTCAATTCAAGCACAAATCCTTGCCTCCAAGCCAGCCGGCCATCACACCGACCTCTCGTTCCTGCGTGGCGGCTTCTCCGCAAAGCCAGTCCTGCTTGACTCCACGGCAGGAGCCTCTGAGACGGCCTGGACAAGAACCCTTACATGTCCTCGGTGGGAAGCTTACGACAAGCGCATTCAAGAGGACAAAGACTTTAGCGGCTCGTGCAAGCAGATTGGCTCCCAGAACGGATTCAACACGACCATGTGCATGTCGCAGCGGTTTTGTGGTCAAGGGTACATTCTTGTGGAGAGGCTGGACAAGGAGTTGTGCGACGCTGCATTCAACCAAACAGTCTCTGCCGACGCCGGTTTTGATCAGTACGTGAAAGAGCGAGTGGGGCCGGTTCGTTTTTTTTACTCTTTCTTCCCACCAGTCAGGCTGCAACTTAATTCTGCCCCTTCAACAGGACTCGTTCTACCTCGTCTTCAACGGTAACGAACGCAACGCCCCAGCTACCTGGACACACATTGCAAGATGCACCTACAAAATCCCATTCCGTCTCACAAATCCCGGAAGCTACTCTGTCCAACTTTTCCACACGCACGAGAACTTTGCGCCCATCAACGAAGTGCAGCCAGTGTGGCCAAAAGCATTCCTAAACAATCTTGTTGCCAATGAGTACACGATGGACGTATGTCTGCCCATTTTCACGCCCAAGACGGTGCGGAACATGAACTTGCCGCTGTGCTCACGCAGTGATCCTCAGCAGGGGGTGTATCTCAAGATGACGTTTGAGACGGAAAGAGAAACCATGCGCCACGCGATCCATCAAATGCCGTTTATTTGGTAAGCCCTGTTTAAAAAAAACGCGTTCTATTTTGTGTTGAAAACCATTCAAATGCAAATTCGATCAGCTGTTTGAAGACGGCAAAAATTTTGAATGCATCAGTGACCGCGTAAACTTTAACATTGGTGTGTACGGCGATTCTCACTCCCGCACTCTGTGGAATGGTATCCACAGCCGCCTTTCTGCAAACAAGAAGCCTTTGGGAATCTTTAAACTTACCGAAGGGGGCTACCGAATGTATAACCCAGCCGACATGAAAAGCAAGCTCAACTTGACGGACGAGGAAATACAAACGCATCAGTCAGGCCGCATTGACATGAGCAATCCCATCAACAAGGATCCCTTCAACGAAACCATTGCTCACTTGGATGTCAAGTATAAAGGCTTGACGCACATAAACATTTTCACAGACGCGAGCTATTTCCAGAAATGGGACAGCTCGTTTGGAAAGTCTGGCGCGTCTCTCACGGATATCACATTGTTTCCGCATGATGCAGTTATTATAAATGTTGGTCAGTGGGCTGCAAGCGGGCCTGGACTTGGGGGACACTTTTCCACAAAGCGATACACGGATCTGTTGAGATATGCAGCAAATGAAATCGAACTTGTGCAGCAGAGAAGGCCGTCTCTGCCTGCAAAACCATTGGACTTTATTTGGCTAGGTGAGCCAAACACTCTTTTCTATTTGATCACAAAAAAAAAAGGGGGGTGTTGCACGCAGGTTACTCAAAATCACATTCCTTCCAGGCATAACCGCGTTTCCAGTGATTGCAGATCCAAACCACTTTCGCGTTGGTGAAAGGGACTGGAGGACAAATCATCGCCTTCGAATCTGGTCCGAGTACTCGGAAGGCTTGTTCCGTGACATGGACATCAAATCCATGAACGCGTTCGACATCTCGCATCCTTGGATTCTAGAGAGTCGCGACAAGGCGCATTTCTACGATTTACCTGGTGAGTGATATTGGTGTACATGAGAATTGTGATTTGTTTTTCTTTCTTTTTTTTTTTTTTTTTCTCACACATCTCTTATTTTTTTTTTTTCAGCAATGGATGCTTTGGTCGACGAGGCCCTGCATAAGCTAAACATATGCGCGTATTAAGTAAGCAATCGGCACTCAAGCTAACAAGAATTGGGAATCAGCTGTTGGAAACCGCATGCATCTCCATGCGAAACTAAATATATATTTGTTAAATAAAATATGGGAGATAAAGAATTTGTGGGCAGCGATGGACACGACAAATCTAAACAAACAAACACGCTCTTTCGTTCAAACCTATTTGAGCAAAGGACAAAAAACCAATTAAAAAAATGTATAAAAATTGTCGGTCGGCAAATTAAATTTTTTGTTGTTGCTTGCAGACACACAAGCCCTAAAAATTTATTAATATTTCTCAACCCAAAGAAAGAAAAACAACGTACGTTGTATTTAAATAAAAACGGAGGGTCCAACCAAGAACACAAATATGAGCAGTCCATCTGAGACTGCACTGACGGTGCTGGTGCTGAATGTCCCGAAGCGGTATCGATGCAGTGTCCCAGACTGTGCAAAGGACTTTAGCACGAGGTAAAATAACAACTTGTGTCCGATCATACAAAACTGACCCCCCAGATAAACTGGCTTCAGCGGGCATTTTGTTCGGCATTCTCGTATTCACAGCGGCGTCAGGAAATTCATGTGCGACATCCCTGGCTGCCAGCGGACCTTCTTTCGAGCAGACAACATGGCGTAAATGTCAACAAAAACCCAGATAACGAAAATGCGGTGAATGGACATGGTACAAGATGCTGGACAGGTGTGCATGCATGCATGTCCAGAGTAGTCGCGTTTATAAAATATTTAAAACATTTAAATAAAATAAAATGGAGATGAAGGAGATTGTCGGAACACATGTCGGAGATACCGGAACGAAAAGGGCGTCCTTGAGTGAGCGGAAAATTGAAAAAAACAAAAAGAAGACAAGGAAAATTTGCAACGAGTCAAGTAATCTCATCTACCATTTAAATATTTAAATAAAATATACGCCAATGCAAACACCCCTACAACAAAAACAACAACAAATGGTAGATAACGACTTCCTGGCCATCCCAACCCATCCACGCATGCCGCCAGCGACAACGACCACTGCTGCTACACTCTCCCTAGCAGCTGCTGCACACCCATCCACCTCAGCCTCAGCTGCACCTCCCACGCCGTCATATCCACCCACCAGCATCCACATCCACAGCCACACCACCCCAAAGTCCCTCGCCAGACCCCATGCCAGAGCCCCCAAGCGGTATCCATGCAAGTTTGCCGGATGCGACAAAGACTTTTCCACGTCCGGGCACCTCAGCCGCCACTCTCGTATCCACATGGGCCTCAAGCGCTTCTCCTGCTCTGTGGATGGCTGTGATCGCACGTTTGTGCGGGCAGACAACCGGGACCAGCACGACAAGTCCCACCGGAGGAGACTGTGCAGCAGCAGCAACGATTCATGCGAGAGTGACCATGCTCCGCCGTCTTCACCCGAGGCGTCGCTTGTTTCAGCGCATTCCATTGAGGCAGACTCGTGTCCGTCTCCTGTGTCTCCTAGTAGCAGCAGCAGCATGCAGTTTATACACTCAATGGGACATGTGTCCAAAGCTTCGATATCGTTCCTGATTGACTAGTAAAGTAAAATAACAAAAAAATAAAAGATCAGTAAAAGCAGAAGCATGCCTCTTCGATGGATGGGATGTATGGGATGTATGGATGGGATGGATGGATTCTCTGACAAATTGGCACCTGGGCATTGCCCTCAAAAGTAATTCAATATTACCCAGACAGACAGACTGTTCAATTTAGGGCTCGGCAAATGTCTCTCTTTTGTTATTACGAAAGACGGGAAAGAGTGCGAAATTTCATGCCTGAGTCTGCGTCTGAGTCAGGGAAGGCCAGCTTCAAGCGTGCTGTCACTGCAGCGCTCTCTGCGTCCGAGCGTCATCTGTCCCAGCAATGGCATCGCCCCTCGTCTCATGCCCCACCCACCCACCCATCTTATCCCCCATCCATCCCCAGTCCCTTCTTGCTGCAAATCAGCTGCGCAGCATCAGAACAACACAAATAAAAAAATCTTGTTAATCCCCCCGAGTTTACCCAAACAAGATTTTCTCGGCCCAGGGCCAACAAGCTGAACAGACCTTGCAAAAAAATAAACAACCAGAAACAAAAACAACAAGAGACATGGCAGAGCAAGTCTTTGTGTTCCCAGCACCCCGTTCGGACCCCAGACGTCCTTCTTCGGACACTGGCTCGCCTGACCTTCTCCAACAACAACAACATCAACATCAACAACAACATCATCAACAAGAACCGGGACACCCCATGCGACTAATGAAGCGATTCTCTTGCAAATTCACTGGCTGCACAAAGGACTTTTCCACAAGCGGCCACGCTGCCCGCCATGCACGCCTGCATCTAAACTATAAACCCTTTGCTTGCGATCAATGCCACATGAGCTTCTACCGAAACGATAACCTCACCCAACACAAGCGATCGCATAATAATCCGTTTCCCTCGGCAAACACTTCGCCTACTCTGCCGAATCTTCAGGATAATTTGATGAAACAGCAGCAACAGCAGCAGCTGGTTTATTCTGTTGTCGGGCCATGGCAAAATCAGTTTATTCAACAGCCGTCGTTGTTGGACAGTAACGCCGCGTCAGCAGCAGCAATGGAATCAGACGCATCCAGCCTGCGGGATTACTCGCCACCATTAAGCCCTGCTTCGAAAATAAGCGCGCGGAAACTGTCAAAAACATCCGTCGAGTTTCTTCTCGAGTGACCCCCCCACGTGTGTGTAGAAATGTCCGAGAAATGCAAACCAGAATCTGTTTGAATCTATTTCGTATATTATAATAATAATTTTTTTTTTTTTTTATTTTTTTTTTTTGGTTAAAACTCGTTTCAGAAACAAAGGAAAACATAATAAACAAAAAAATAAACAACCAAAAAAAAAAAAAAGAATTCTAAATTTGTTTCATGTTCGTTCTTTGTGTTTCTTTCGAAAATGTTGATGGCCGCTTCTGCAATGGAAAACGGGGTGAGTCCGAATCTATGCATTGGATCAACCGAATGGAATCTGGGTTTGAGCCTTTCCGGTGCTAGAATTGAACGCAACGACACATTTTGGAAATTGGGCCGCTGAAGATATTTTTTTCAAAAAGTGGATCACCCCGTCAAAAAGTTGTCACGTCACAAAAAAGGACTTCTGAACCAACAGCACACGTGTCTTTCAGTTAACTCAGAAAACTTTCACATTTCGCGGTTGCTGTGACCAAGATTTCTGTCTCTCCTTCCAATGGAAATGTCGGAAACATGAGTTCTGAACAGAATCAGAAATGGCCGGAACGACGCGCCATTTGCGCCTGGTTAAAGTCCCCTGCATTCAAACAGTGCAGCCACACAAAGTGAACAAAAACGAGGTCTACCACAACAGTTTCTTGCAAAATATGATTTATTTTCAAAACTGGATTACAAACAATAAGCACGCTCCATTATTTCTTGTAGTAACCCTTCTT
>QEAP01000596.1:0-14309 GCA_006535975.1 Chytriomyces confervae | reverse complement strand
CGAACCCCGCTTGTGAGCTGTCTCCTGCACGGACCCAATGGAAGTGGAAAAACTGCGCTCGCTGCAAGTATCGCCACTGCAAGTGATTTCCCCTTCATCAAACTCGTGTCCCCGGAAACCATGGTTGGATTCTCTGAAAACGCCAAAATGGCCACGATTGCCAAAGTTTTTGAAGATGCATACAAATCCCCCATGTCTGTTATTGTGATTGACTGTATCGAGCGTCTTTTGGGTAAAAGCTTTTTTTTTTTTTAAAAAAAAAACTCTTTGTTTCTTTTTGCGTGGTGATTTTAACTATTCTTGCTGATAGACTGGGTACCTATCGGACCTCGCTTTTCAAATGCCGTTCTTCAAACGCTGCTTGTCCTCTTGAAGAAGCAGCCACCCAAGGGCCATAGGCTGCTGATTCTTGCCACGACGACACATCGCGACGTATTGCAGCAAATGGACTTGCAAGAAGCCTTCAACTCGGACATTTACGTCCCATCGATTCAGAACATCAGGGCAATTGAGACAGTCGTTTCTGTAAGTGCATATGTTTCTTTTTCAACTATAGGGACTATGCCCTGAAAAGAAAGCGTGTTCCAGGGAATCAATCTGTTCAACGACACGGAGCGGTACAGTGCCATGAAATATCTCCGAGACGCGTGGGGTGACAGCCAGCCGTCGATTGGTGTCAAGAAGCTTCTCATGATTGCCGAAATGGCAAGACAGGACTACGACAAGGTGGACAAGTTTGTTGCGACTGTACTGGATGAAGGTTCGATTCCTGCAAAGTGAAAAGACTCCTGTGGGGTTTTTTTTGGAAGTTTGGTTTTGTCGTTTTCGTTCTTGACAATCGGAAATAAAGCTGTGGAACAGTGCCTTGCATATTCAACCCCATTTTTTCAGCGGTGTCAAACGCGATGGTTTTTTAAAATTAGGCTCAAAGAACTAGCAAATACTTCCTAATTTATTGGGGCGCAACAGATGGTAACGGCACATTAGACGAAAACGGGTGGTGCGGTGCATCATTAAAAGATTGGTGATACACTGCTCCTCCAAGGGTATTTTGATGCGTCGGCGGCGGCGGGAGATGTTGTTGCAGCAGCGCCACGGATCCTCCAATTGGTCCGTGATGCGAATAATACTGGCTGGAATGGCAATAATAAAAAGGACTCGATTGCTGCTGGTGATAGGGCATGTCGTTGGTACTGCCGCTGTTGGGGAATGGCCTGTATCCCGCGTATGACGTGACAGGTATATTCACGTACTGTTGCTGCTGCTGCTGCTGCTGTCCAGAATAGGGCCCAGAAGAATGCCCTGAAAAGGGTGCCGGAGATTGCTGAGAAATCGGGGATGGAAGTTGCGGATGATACGATGATGCCATGGAGGGAAACCCGTTTCGGTTTATAAATTCATGACCGCCGTTTACAGGTGTCTCATGCATAACGCCCATCATTGCACCTGGAGCGCGGCGGTACGGGTACATGGCAGGGTAATCAGACATTTGAGGAACATATTCGGGATAGCGCCGATCAAACAGTTGCGGTGCCTGCACTGTTTTCCTTTTCTTCCTGCTAAAGTCCTCGTTCGACGGGGATGCAGCATTCGGGTCCCTTGGATACAGGTCAAGCGGAGCAAACGACTCATCCTGCGAAGGTCGTGGCAGTGCCTCGTTGGAAGACCCCCGAGAGCCGATGGCTTCTACTCGCATGTCAGTGCGACTGGATTTGAGTTTGGGCTCTTCAGTCTCGTAGTAAGAAATAACTCGATACGTTTGGCGATCGGATCCGATCAGACTGATGGTCTTTTTTGTGAGGCCTTCTGGCAAGATTGAGTACATTTTTGGTTTTGTTTGTTTTGAACCATTTATGGGAGCCAGTGCCGATTTCCTGTGGGAATCGACGGTTGAAGGAATCATATCTTTCATGTTTAGCCGCTCGACTTCTCTGCGGAGTGGAAAAACGTGTTTCCCTGTTTAATAATGAATCTGAAGGATGTGTCATTCAGACTGACCGGTATATAAGAAAGTTCCCACTGATTCGAGAAGGTGACCACTGATGCCCATCCTGTTAATGATTTTGTTAGATAACTGGTTGATTCAGACAGACAGGCGCACAAGTACTTACGCGCCATCGCTGGATACTCCCGCCACGCTCATGGATAACCAGCACCGTACCGGGCCGGATATCGATCGTTGAAGCCTCCGCAACGCCGCTCATTTCCTTCAGAATCCCTTTAATGCAAGCTTCAATGACAAGACTTGCGTCCATCGGGCTTTCAATGCGACCATGGTATGTGACGTTTGACGTATCACGCTTCAAATCCAGACCGGCAGCTGAATGATCCCGTTTGTGCGTGTCTGAAAGCCCATGTTGTTTTTTTGTGCGAACGTGGTTACTTGAGATACCGGCCAAAAAAAGATTCCGACAAGTACCGGCAGCATCCGCAGACATGGTTCTTCCGTCCGCATCCTTTGCGATTGGCTCTTCGCAGACTGATGCAGGGAAGAGGTACAGGCAGCTTAACAATCATGTTGCATATCTCACGCGCAAGCGAAGTTGTATATTCACCAGAGGACTCTTCGGGCGAGGATGCATCTGCTTGTGTGAGTTGTAGTTTTAGACGCAGGAACGCGTTGAATTGAACGCCTTGCAGTAGACTGACCTGCAAAGCTGTTCTTGAGACCGCGTTCAGCGTTGGTTGGCGCCAGTGTTGGGTCTGTTTTGGAGAAGAAGTGGGCCATATCACGTGATTAACGGTCGATTACGTAAACCTCATTCGCACCAGCTCTGAACCGTGTGTTCAAGACAGGGCCAAGAGAGCTGCACTTACTTTGCACGCCTGCGCTTCCTGGCCCAGACGATGCGGTCGCGGCGGTGCTGTGCGCCGGGTCGGAAGATGGCCCTGTGCGTGATTTGAGGTTAACAGCGGCCACGCCGTGAAACCAACCCCAGCAACAACAACAACAACAACAACAACACCCAAACACCCGCCCAGCAGTACCATCAAATGCGAATGCGAGCACATTGCGCTGATCCTCACGCCCAGCTGCCCGCATGGCCCTTCGCAGCACGGCAATCAAACAAAAAAATAAATCCAGGGAAAATAGACTGACCACGCTCACCTTTGGGAAGCAAGGCGCTTGCATGACCTTGGCCCAGCCGGCTGGTCGTGCAACCAGCGACAAACCCCGTGCCAGGGTGCCCCAGCATTCCTGAAGGCACGGAAGCAGCCGTTGTCGTTATTGTTGTTGTTGTTGCTGTTGTTGGACACTGCGAATCCGACTCCAATGACCCCAGCAGATTGCTCTGCGCTGATTGCACCGGCTGTTCCTGCTCATCTCCCGCGTCGCTCGATTCTCTCATTGGCGCTTCTTTCCTTTTTGTTTGTGGTGAAAGACAATCTGCAAATGGTCCGTATTATGTAATGCGGACCGCCCCCATTACGTACTTTACCTTTTGACGCACAAATGCCACTGTCGCTGTACTGGCCGTACGGCGCTGCGTCGTGGCTCGCGGCCAGAGCTGCGGCGCCGAACTGGTAGGTATTTACCCGGGGCATTTCACAGTAAAACGCTAACATGAAATTATCTCTCTGGAAAATGACCAACCAGCGCGCCGTGAAACAATAAAATTGGTAAAGTTGGTTATCGAATGAAATAGTTTCCTGTCTCGTATCTTGCCAACTATAAAAATCAAAAGCAAGTTTGGACAGCTCTTTTCATTGCTTGCAAACTTCCCAAAGTATATGCACGCAAGATTATAATGAATCCTTATCCAGTCGATGCAGTGATATAAAAAGATACCATGAAAAATAGAATCAAGCGGAAATGATGCAGATGGACGCGTTATTCTGCTGTCATGTTCTGCAGCTGAGAACACACCATGAACTCATGCCTTACCTTCATCCGCATGAAGCCGAGAAAATACTTGTGCAGGAATTTATTTGCTGGCAAGACTGATGCTGGAAGGATCCCGCTGTCGACACCTCTGGGATGAATACGTGTGATTACGTAATGGTACTTCCTGCAAAAGGGGTTGAAAGCTGTTAAAGGAATCAGATTACAAGGTCGGCAATGATGGAAAACTCGCCTAAGCCAGTGATGAAGCTCAGTATATGCGTCTTTGCTCATGTGCTTGTCGAAGTGTCGGAATTATTCCTGTCCCAACTGCACACAGATTATTATGTCAATAAACATAATCACCCTGGCTGGATGCTCCGACCATACTTGTGGATCACCTGGAGTGCCACGATGAATGGAAATTTTCAAAACAAAAAAAGCACTGCGCCGTTTGCTGGCAACACAAGGAACGCAGCAACCCTGAATTACGGCGGAAGAGCCTGCCATTCCATTAACGATTCAATCGGCATGATGCTGACGGGTAAGATGTTGTTGAGGGAGATTCATTTGGTGGCAAGACCAGACCGGGTTTTAAAAGGCCTGTCGAGTACGCATCGCTTTTTCGGTATCGAACTTGGTGACTGAATAATTTTTGGACGAGAACAGGAAGCGAATACTCGTACATGTCACTAATGTTTGAAAGACTGTTGGCGGTAAATACAGAGAAATACGAACTTTGACTTTCGATGTTCCTCACCATAGTTGCAATCATTCACGTGGTGGCTGGACAGGAAGGAGCTTCAGTCTCTTCCGCCCCGGCCTTTACGACACCTGCAATACACGGCTTCATACGCAGAATTCACGCCTTTTGAGCAGGAGTTGGCATTTGAAACTCAGTGCTTCTCAATCCATTCGTGCTTTAAGAGATGCCGAAAGAGAAACTGCGTATACCTTGCGCACCGTTCAGATGAGAGACAGCCACTCTTCACATCTTGGTCACCCTTTGGTGGTCACATTTGATGGCAGCCCCGTTGTCCTCTGGAGAAAATTTTCCACTCGCCCTAAACCGAAAACCAAACGACGCACTCGCGCCCTTCTGCTGGCAACACAATGACCCCAAAAACGTATGAGTTACGGCACAGGAATCTGTCCTTCAATATACTGACGTACCTTTGTTCGACAGTTGGCCACGGCGCCTCGTCAAGTCTCGCGAGGCAGATCTCGGATTTTCCTGGGTTAACAAAAAACCCACGTATGGCGAGTGCAACTTTTGCGCACACTCGGGTCAAATTGGATCATGGCCTTCTAACCGGGTTGGCCGTTTAAATTGAGGTAAATTGAGGCACCATTATAGCTTCTCTGCACAAGCGTGGTTGACCCATTCCGACGACGCGAACGGAAGAGAAAAGGGGCGGCAGACACAATCGAGTCATCGAGACAGAGTGCATCGTCTGGTTCGAACCGACTCGTGGTCAGAGCAGCTTTTTTTGCAGCGGTAAACATATTTTCTTAAAAAAAATAAACCCAACTTCACTGTCGCTGGCAAAGACTGCGCGTGCCAATTCATCAAACTGCGTGTGCATGGTGTGCGACACCGTGACGAGATGAGATGATCCACCTCAGGCAACGTGACAAGTTTGGCGTCAACGTCGTCATACGCCCGAGTCGCGCTGCACCACAGGAATCCCCAACACGCTGTACGAGCTTGTTTGGGTCGAAACGGGGGTATCATGGAGCAGCAACACAGTGCCAGGGAACTCCTTTCGAGCGCAACGCAAGTGGTTTCGAAATGCTTTAAAGAAACGTCGAGACGATCAGTCTTTCGGTTCTCGAGGATGAGTTGCACGGCCTCCTCGTGGCCGCCATAGCAG
This sequence comes from Chytriomyces confervae, assembly GCA_006535975.1. Classification (NCBI taxonomy): domain Eukaryota; kingdom Fungi; phylum Chytridiomycota; class Chytridiomycetes; order Chytridiales; family Chytriomycetaceae; genus Chytriomyces; species Chytriomyces confervae. Next base: position 8,612 of record QEAP01000596.1, on the reverse strand, counting down.
CACCAGGAAATCAAGCAGCTTCAGCTTGGTGAGTACGACTTGCAGTTCTTGACGATGCATGCAATGAGTCTCTTGGCCGGCTCATGCGAGCATTGAATGAGGAGGGGAAAGAGCAGTGGCGACGCTGAGCGAGGACAAGACGGCGGCTTTGTACGGAAAGGGTAACAGTGACCCTCTATGGTGAGTTTGGCCGGATCGAAAGTGATTCGAGTATGTCGAACGAGCTGTCATTGAGAAGGAGTCGTCCTATCCGCCGACACGAGAGACCCGTTTGTGCGCGGTTCGATTCAATCGGAAGATTCAGCAGGATGCTGTGCAAATTCCAGAGGGCAGGCTGTGGAGCATTTTGCAACTGTAAAATGAACCCGCGTGTCGTGGAGGTGGTGGGTAAACAAATCCCATTTGTTGGGGAACCCCGAATCTTGATTTTTTTAAACAGTCCCAGAAACAACACATACAAACCACATCAGCTGCGATAGAAACAAGATCATCAATCCCACTCGTCTTCATCCACTCCCTCCTGCAAATCCTGGACCATCTTGCCATCATCCGCCATCGCAAGCCGCTTCATCTGCTCCATCGCTGCAAGCTTCTTTTTTGCTTCACTCAATTCTACAGCAACCGTTACACTGCTTCGAGTCTGCGATTCACGCGGCGTACCCGCACTCTTGACGTCCGACAATCGCTCCATCCCCTCTGGACACAAATCCACAACATCCCAATCAACTGCTGCATTCGTCTCACCGCCAGCAATCCATGCCCCAAAATCCACACGTTTCGCCAACCGCAATGCCGGGAAAACATCATCCTGAAACACCTCTTTCCGTAAACGAGGCAGCTTAAAACTCAACCTCTCCAAACCCGTCGCAAACAATCGAAACCCAGTCGCAATTTCTACATCACGAACGGCGCATGCAGATTTCGGTAGGAAGGAGACGGCGAGTTGTGGGTGCGGTGAAGTATAGGTTGCGCATTTTGTCAGCTTCACGGGCGTAGTGCCGGTGGATTCGGAGGAAGGGATATCAATGTGGAAAATTTGGATGTACGATTCGCCCTTTCCGACGAGGTAGATGATTGGAAGGCTATCGTCTACGTAAGGGGTGATAAGGGATGGAGACATTTCTACACCAATAACTGCGACTTGAGTCAAGTTTTTGGAATTGTAAACTTTGAGCTCTCGCTGATTCGCTCTGTGGCGAAAGAATAATACAGTGAGTTGAAAAATAAAGTTAAATGACCGTCTTAGCTTACCTCCCAAACCCACATGCAGCAAAGTACTGCGTTCCAGGGATCCAAGCAACCCTTGCCCCTTTCACTCCTTCAAAACCAACTCCCTCCTCCAACAAGCTTCCCTTTTTCGCATCCAAAACGCGAACCTTCCCATCTTTTCCAAACGACACCAAAACCTCACCATCTGAACTAAACGCCGCACAAAGCACCGCTTCCATCAACGCATACTCCCACACCATCACTTTCCCGCACGCATCCCAACACCGCAACGCAAGCTGTCGAGGATCACTGCTACTCACGCACACGAGACCTTCCACAAACGGGTGGATTGCTAGCACGCCGCTTTTTCCAGGATTCACTTTAAGTGTATCGCGTGGTTCTGTGAGGTCTTGGGACAAGTCCATTTCGAGGGAGGATAGTTGCCATGTCCGTAGAATGCCGTCATCAGTCAGCGTGTAAAGTACACTCTTTTTGGATTGTGTGCTCCACCCGAAATCCGATATTTCAGATCCAGTGACAATGCATGGAAGTTTTGCAGGAAACCGGCCGGGTTGGGAAGTTGGGCAGATGCAAATCCGACCACCACCACCACTGACGGGGAATGCGGCCAGGTTTTCGGGACCATTCACGTCCAAGAAGCAGCATTCATTCGGCAACGTTGGATTGCCTGTTTTCAAATCAAAGAGATGAGGCGTGGAGGTGCCTTGAATGTATTTGAATGTAGAGTGAGTGGTTTGGGCAGGCTGGGAAAATCGAGGGGCCGTCTTTGGGGAAGACTGAGACGGTGTGGATTGTTCGAGTTTGGGATCAGACGGTTTTTCGGTCGCAGTAGTTGATGAACGGACAGATTGTGGTGATACGCGAGTATCGGTGATAGGGGCTGGTGCTTGTAATGGAACCGGCTGATATGGCACGAATGGCCTGGATATGCTGGCTTGAGATGACTGTTGAGACAAAGGACTTGGATGAACTGGAACAGGGAGTGGTGCAGGCGCCGGAGTTGATGTTGTAAAAGTAGTTGAAGGACGCGCCGGTGCTTCAGTTAAACTGCCACTTTGAGCACGAGGATCCAACTTTATCTTGATGCGGGACGGTACATCGCCATTAAACCATGAATCCGCCGACATGATGGCTTCGTCAGAAAATGTATCCGGAAAGAGATCTAAACCAAGACAGATGAAGTTGGTGTATATAAGCAAAGATGAAAAGACAAGCAGTTAAACCTTGCTGAAAGTCCATTTTGTTTTTGCGCAAGATATTTGCACTGATTGGAATCAAGGTTTGCATGTCACTGGCCAAAACCATCAAACGCGCAACTTCGCAGTCCATCACGTTGAGGGCGTGTTTGCTGACAAGAACAGCATTGTTGATTGTTTGCGACAGAATAAAGTTGTTGGGTGTTGCGGTAAGTGCGGTTTGTGACACTTCATAGGTTCTGATTGCAGAGTCCCCTTTACCCGTGACAAAAAGCAGGCCGGAGTCTGGATCAAACAGCGGAATCAGTCTTCCTGTTGAGGTATCCAGTTTATAATTGACGACAGGCTTGGCCATGCTTCTGGAATCCCAGAGCGCCAATTCCCTGTCACGCATTTTCGAGAATCCGGCCGTCAACAAGGCCGTATCGTTGATCCAATGAATGGAAGACGCCTTTACGCCCATGTGGTGCGGTTCTGACACGGCCGCTTCTTTGCCACTGTCACGCACATCAAAAAGTCGAACTCTGTTGTCTTTCGAAGAAGCAGCAATAGTTGCGGCGTGGCCGAGACTGAATGCAAAAGACTGGAAGTGGGCATTCAAAGTGGGAGCATCGATACGGACACGCGTTGCCTGCGCGTCAAAGTCGGCAACGACAATGGCGTCCAACGCGCACAGACCGACGAGAGAGCGCGCAAACGGATGCAGATGCAACGACACGCACTGAGCTACCGGGTTGGGCATCGTGTGAATACTAATCACCGCACACGTTAATAAAGCACTCACATGAGTCACACCTGACTCACCCGCCGCTGCCATGCATGCTCAGTCCCGCTGCACCGAGCACGACAATGTCACTGCCACGAACGGCCACGTGTGTAGCATTCTCAGTCTGAGCCATGGCTGTTGACTCTGGCAAGACACGCACGCCGCCGGGACATGCAACCACAACCCCGCAGCCGCCACTCGCCATCACGCCCATCCCGTCATCGCCCACATTCGCATTCGCGCCCAGGACAGTCCAACTCTCGCGGTGGCTCTCTTTCAGAACCGCGTTGCGGAACGGCGAAAATGTGAACCGATTTTTCATTTTTTGTAAACTTTTATATTTATCACTCATTCTCGCGAGGTTTGTTCAAGCTCTTCCTTCGTGAAACTGTCGAGGCTGTTTTTGCTGATGCACATGCGCCAGTTTGCAAAGTCCTTTTACAAAAACCATCCAAAAAAATGGGCAAAAAGCGCACGCACGCCAGCGACGAACCACGCCCAGCAAAGATACGCAAACCCACTGCCGCAGATCTCGAGGCAGAGCAGTCGCCTCCCGAGTTTATCATCGACGAAGAAAAGGGTCTGCGGCGTGTTGTGCCGTACTGGTTCACGCACAGGACCATGGCCAAGGGGCGGTGGTGGGGCCGAAAAGTGCTCGAAGTCTTTCAGAAAGAGTTTCAGGACCAGCCACCTGATTACTATGTGTGTTTCCCTTTGGGTTTTTCATGCGTTTTCGGACACCTTTTTGACTCTTTCTTTGCATCCAGAAACGGGCGATTGAAGCAGGGAAAATCAGTGTCAACCACGAACAAAAGAGCATCGATTATGTCTTAAGAAACGGGGACCTTGTTTCGCACAGCACGCATCGTCACGAGCCGCCCGTTTCGAATGCGAATATCTCAATCGTTTTCCAAGATGACGATTTGCTTGTCATTGATAAACCTCCTGGCATTCCGGTACAAGTTGATTGAAATATTATATATTCAACTTGCAGGGCGCCTGACTCCAAGTTCCCAGGTTCATCCGTCCGGACGCTATAATCACAACACAGGTTCATCCGTCCGGACGCTATAATCACAACACAGTTTTGGGAATCCTCAAAGCCCCCGAATATGGGTTCAAAAATCTCTTTTGTACGTACATCATCGCATATACTGAATGCGCATTATTCTAAACTGCTCTTGATGGATTCATCAGCCGTGAACAGGATTGATCGATTAACGTCTGGCATTCTCTTGGTTGCTTTGCGGAAAGACAAGGCTGCTGAGCTGGCAGCCCAATTGGCAGATCGCACTGTGGAGAAAACGTACTTGTCCCGCGTCAAGGGCCGATTTCCGTCGTGAGTTACTCAGCATGAACCGATACCACATACAAACTGGCCCCACTTGACGGAAAACAAAAAAATTCCAAAAAATGCAGAGAGCCAATCCATTGTGCGGAGCCCATTCTCGTTCTATCAAACAAACTCGGCGTCAACACAGTATCCCCCGAAGGCCGACCTTGCGAAACAAACTTTACCCTTCTCAATTACAACCCTGAAACAGACACCTCGGTTGTTGTTTGCGAACCAAAAACGGGCCGAACGCATCAAATTCGCGTTCATTTGCAGTTTCTTGGGTATCCAATTGCAAATGATCCCATATATTGTAATACCGACTTGTGGGGACCGGACCTTGGAAAGGGAGGTGTCAAGGATCCTCAGCAAGTGATGGAAAATATCAAAAACGCGAAATTCTTGGCTGATTTGGGAGAAGGGGTGATTGATCTGCCCAGCGTGGTGCCTGCGGTAGAAAAGGTCACTGCGCAGCAAATTTCAGATGCATCAGAAGAAACTATTGGATCAGAAACTGCTGCTACTGCCGATATTTTGAATGTCAATGAAAAAACACTGGATTCTGGCTCATCATCGAAACCTGCAGATGCCCATCCCGCGGATGCCTTTCCTTGCGCAGAATGCGCAATCACAAGACCCGATCCTCTGCCGTCCCAGCTTCGAATATTTTTGCATTCATGGAAGTATAGCGGACAGGGATGGGCATACGAAACAAAAATGCCTGAGTGGGCCGAAGAAACATTTTCAGAAAAGCAATGACGCGTGTGTGAATTAAACGTTTCCCGTAGCCCCAATATCCGTGATCCTTGAAACAGGAAACTTGGAGTATTTGACGGAGTTATATTCGCATTCCGACAAGATGAGATTACCATGAAAGAACGTGTAATCGGTCGGGCACTTTCGAACAAACTGCATTCAGAAGTGTTGCTCTTCTGGAGTGACTGGTTTTTAGTGGGAAACATGGACAACAGCACCGAAAAATGTATGTGCTGACTTGTCAAAGATCTGCTTGGGGGCCATCTGAGGGCGCAGAGCAAGCAGAGTCAGCACGATGCGATCTCGATACTGGGGCGTATTGGCGATGTTGAGGACGCAATGGAATGACTGTCCCTGCAGGATCGGGGCCAGCGTGGTTGAAATATTGGCTGTTGTTGTGTTCCACGACATCGCAAAAATTGCCGTCAATTTACTCGGCGACAGTCAGCGGGCAATTCCGTCTCGAAAAAAGGAGCCCGAAGTATAAAAACTGTGGAAACACCAGCCTCGATAAAGTCGCTGATGAGTTTCGAATGCTGTCGTTTATTATCGCATAAAGAGACCATCAAAGAGATATCTGTTCGACAACAAAATAAAAATAAAAAAAACTTCAGATGGTTTGCAACGCTCTGATTCTTATTCATGTCTTTATTTGATAAGATCAGATAAAAAGCTGTCAGATGACTTTGTTTCCGACGAAAATAGTTCTTGCGGTGATCGACTGCTGGCTCGTGATGCTCTTCTTTGGCATTTTGCTGGATTCAGAGCACTCGGAAGCCGCGGCGGAAGATTTGGATTCTGCGCGCATTTCCGCGGTTGCTTGTTTGGCGGTAGCGCTTCGGGAGGACATGGATAGAGCGTGGGCCCGTGGGAACATGGATGGCTTGGTGGTAGTGGAGTTGGTAGATGCTGGCATGTTTATGGGCAGGTGTTGTTTTGGATGATGATGATTGATTGAGTGCGAAACGCTTTTTATACGCCGAAAACGTGGAAAAGACCGAAAAAAAATTCAAATCAAATTCGTGGAAAAGGTCAACAGCACGCGCTCAACCACAAAGACAATGTTTTGTCGGTGGTTGGCCGAAATCCCCGCGCAGTGACAGGCTGTGAAGAGTTCGGGGGCCGTTTAAGAACGACTTCTCTGGGAACTCAGCTCATAAAACAACTTCCCCACTTTTGATGGCTGACAAAAACTGCGAACAGATCATGGGGCCATAATGAAAGGAGGCGAAAAGGCATGATTTAAATGGCTATGAGCCAGAAAAACTGCCTGGGAGGAAGAACGTGGCGAGAAGGCTGAAGAAAAAGTAGCCAGTGTAAAAAGGTGGAAAGAGAGAAGAGTGGGCAACCAAGGAGAATGGTTAGTTGGTTTGCTTTTATGCTTTGGAGAGGCGGAAGGGGGGGTAAGGAGTTGGAGACGGCGGTCAATCGTTTATGGCGGGAGACTGGCAGAAAACGAATGGGACCGGGCAAAGTCAGGTGAACCAAGGGCTGCTATAATTGGAGCCGAGTACTGGAAATTGCCATGGTTTTTATGGTTCCGGGAACTGGAGAAGAGGTGGGCTGGTTTTTGGCGGTAGAAAACGAGGAAGAGAAGAGCGGGACCGGGGCAGAGTCAGGAGGACAAAGGACTACTACAATTGGAGTCGACGGGGTGAAACTTGCCATGGAGAGCGGCCCTGGAGTTGGAGAAGACCTCAGGCGAGGTGGATCGTTTTTGGCGGGAACACGAGGAGAGAAAGCGGCGGGACCGGGCAAAGTCAGGTGAACCAAGGGCTGCTGCAATTGAAGTCGAGACTGGAACTTGCCATGGGAACGTTGGTCGACGCAAAGCATTTCCGCCTCACTCACAGGCGCAGATATGGTTCAAGATTGAGATGAAGATGATCTTGGCGGAGCAGAAGAAGAACGCGGGGCGCAGGTATGTCACGATTTCGTTGCTCTTGTCCTTTGCTGGGATGAGAGGCCAAATGCCGCAGTGCTTGTTTTGTACGTGTTTGTTCGAAAGCGCGCAAACTTTTCGGCGGAATTTTTTACCTTTTTATGGCGCCGGCGAAATGGCCGCCAAAGGCGTTAAAGACGGGCGTATTATTATTGTAAGAAAGAAGAAGTTATTGCACAAGCACCAGCAATGTTCAACAGAAGTGTCCCAGAAAATAGTCACGCGTCCACTCCAACAACAACAACAGCAGCAACCACGTCCGACGCAGTCCCACTTCGCCAGAAGGCGGTCCAGTGCAAGGCGCGCTTGTGCACCAAAAGAGCCAGGCCGTCAACAACATTGCGTGTCTGCTGTGAGTGCCGGGATTGTTTGCATGTTCTTATCTGACCGATGCAACCAATTTAAACAGCGTATGCCCTCTCCTGCTGGTGCTGACCACGGCCCTCCTCGCTTTCGCTCTCGCCTTCTTGATGCAAGGCGACGTGATCGTCGAGTGCTACCTCTACTGTAGCAGCACGGCTATCCTCACAGCAGCCGGCGTGCCCAATTACAATATCACTGAATTGTCGAAACAGTTCCGCACTGGCGAAAAGGCCCCCACTAAAGCGTTTGACCCGCACGCCAGCAAATAGAGCGCGATCAATGAGGATGCCACCCCAAAGTAACTGTCAAAATGATGCCCGTCAACGTTTTCTCCAATAGGTGTTCCTGAACTGTGCGTGCACTAGTTTGGCGACGCGTATCCATCCTTCTCGCAAATTTATGAACGCAACGCAAACTTAACTGGACTTGGCAAGATGGACTCGACGGTTGTTCTTCCTCCCGACGGGGGCTGGATTGGCCAGCTGCTCAAATACCAGGAAACACCCACATGACGATTTTTCAGGAACTCACGCGCAAGCAGCTCAGCGAATGGGCAGTTGGTGGTAGCCGGTCAGAGCTCGCCAAGTATCTTGGTTCCCGCACCAAATCGAACCTTGTCGTCAATCGACTGTCTTCGCTCAATTACTCGAGCATTCTTTCTCCATCGCTTGAACCGAGTTTAGGACTGATTTCGTCAATTTCGCAGCAATTGTTTGCCAACTTGAATGCGAACGGCCTCATTGGATTCACGCAGTCCAGCTTTGCAATTTTTACACTGTGGAGCAGCACAAAAAACAAAATGGAAATGAATCTCCGCAAAAAACAAAAAAAACAGCAGGCCAAGTGGCTGAGTGTCTCGGCACGCGACAATATCTTGCCCGTTTGAGTACCTGGTTCAACACCAACAATGGTTGAACCGCACAGGTGCTCTTCACACAGTCACAACTCCGATACCTGCGCTTTTGGTCAATTGAACCCTTCTTCCCCCGATGTTATCTTTTTACCTGCCTTCCAGCAACCAGCAAG
>QEAP01000595.1:0-11609 GCA_006535975.1 Chytriomyces confervae | reverse complement strand
GCTTACCCAGTCTGCCAGGGGTGCAGAGCCATCCTGACTGGCACTTTGATCAGAATTCCTTAGCGACCATTGAGCAGCAGTGTCAAGCCTTGTTTCTGATATGAAGAAGACAAAGCAGCTGCCAAATTTGGCGCAGAAGCAGCTGTTGACAGAGGATTGGGCAAAGTAGTGGAGGAAGCCTGTGGAGGGGACACAGGACTGCAAGCTCCGTAAGCATCAATTGGCCATTTAGCATTTTTCAACTTACATTCCTACTTGCACCAAGGACAGGGGGTTGCATGGACGTTGGTAGTTGGGTTGCATGGGACGGTAAGACATGGTCAAAATGGCTTTGTTCTTGTATATTTACTGAACAAAAGAAGTGATAAAACTGACTGAGTGCAGCAAAAGCATCTCCATGCATTCCACCTCTGTTTTCCTGAGCAGTTGGTACTTGATTCAATGTGCAACCTGTGCCACCACCATTTACACTGACATTGGCAATTTTATTCTCAAAAGCCATTCAATGCAGTTGCATGAAAGGCTTCTGCAACTGGGTTATTCCTCCTGGTGCTTTTTTCAATTGATGCCATGGTTGGTGCTTGATGCGCCTGGTTTCTGGTTGCATGTGGGGTTGCAGATGCCCACCATCATATCGATTCCCTCAGCAAACTCTGTTGACTCCTCCAATTTGTGCTTTCCAGGTGCAGGTAGAACTTTGGGGAGAACTTTCACCACTTCCACAGCAACAATGATAGCAGCCACGAAAAACCATGGACCTCTTTGTTGCATTAAATGTAGAAATGCAGTGATCTGGTTGATCCTGATTTCAGCAGTATGGTCTGGAAAATTGCATATTGGAGCTGTTAATTTTATTTCTTTGCAATTGCTTCTTCAAATCGAAGTATCTTCATTCCCAATTAAAAACAAATTTGACCTTCAATCCAAATTCTTTATCTTTTTTTCTTGCTCATGTTTGCTGCATTCTGTGTTTGCATTGCACTTTCTTGCCATGACAGCAAGATGTGGTTTGGTTTTCAATAGATCAACTGCCAGTTTGGACAGTGGTGCCTGATTGGAAGAAGCTGCCTTATGAGTCGATTGGAAACACTGATGACAGAGATGTACAGGTCGCATGGGAACTTGTCCAATGGATAAACAGATGTGCTATGGTAGATGCTGGTGTTCCAACTCCAGCACTGGTTATTGTGCAGTTTTAAATACAAACGATATTCAGGCACTGCAAAAAAAATTACCCCTGTTTCTTCCTTGGCCACGGTGTTCATGCCAATACCATAAGAATGGAGCCCACATTTGCAGTCATTGTCTATGTGGACATAGTTGGAGTAATTCAATGTGTGATATACTTGCATGGTATGCAAAGTTGCTATATACGTGTGTTGGTATGAGCCTGGAAAAACCAAATGAATTATAGCTTACAGATATCCTTTTTTCTCAAGCCTGCAGCCTCCAGTTTTCCTGTCATAAACTGCTTATTGCACAAGTCATTTCCAACATCTTGGAAATACGTTAACATTGTCTCCTGCTGTACACACCCATTTACCACAGTTGCGCCACTAACTTCCATTTCATCAGGAATCTGCTGCCTCCACTAAATTCTTTTGGATACCTCCAGCAGATGATATCTAAGTTCCTGCCTTGCCACATTTGTCAGCTCTGCCATCCCAGCCAACTTGTATTGGCTGTTACCATTCAGAAACCTCCCTTGTTCATCAACCATTTTCGACAACTTCATATGACCTTTTCTGCTTGACCTCCTCTAACATCTTTCTGTGTACCAAAAACCTGCACATCCCTGACTAGATTTCTGAAACTATGTGCTACTGCATTTGCTTCTACATATGCCACAAACATGCTGCTATCTTCATCCAAAAAGATATAGCATCCCTTACCAGATGCATACTCTACCATACCCTCAACCTCCTCCAGAAAAATTAGGAGCTCATTCCCTTGAGGACATCTACCATTGGCGGCATGCATTGCGGAACTTCATCAAGTTTTACGAAAATTGGGTGGTTAATCAGAATGGGCAATGAGTACAGCAGCTAGAGGCTGTTGACGCGTGTGACAGCCCTTTGCTGTGCAAGGAAGTTTTCAAAGCAATACTTCAAAGAAAACTGAGGGAGGAAATGGGATTTCTTGAACATAGGCGGGTGCTGGAACGTAAGTATGCCACCAGCTGGCAGCCATTCTTGAATACCCATGTGAATCAGGTCCATGAAGGATTCAAACTGAAGATTCACAAACTGCATTTTCAGTTAAGGATTTAAAATAAAAATGTCTTCGGCTTTATGTTCCATCCAGCCCAATCAAGCTTCACACAAGATTAAGATGAAGGATGATCATGGTATTGCAGGAACAAACTTTGCTAAGCAGATCATCCATGTAAGTTCTGAGTTGTGAGTGTTCTGATGACACTGAACATCAGAAGCGTTGAATGCCAAAGGAGCGCGTCATACTTCCTGGCCAGTGTGAAAACTTACCCATTGATAGCAAGCAGGTTAGTTTTATAGAGTACAAATCAATAAAAGAAGGGTTTTGGAATCACTGCATGGAAGTTTATCAAGTTAGACGTCACCAACCTGCTCAAACAGCAATTACCAAGCGCGTCATGCCTGAACAGTCATGGTTGCTTGTACAAGTCCTTGATAACTCTTTTTAACCTATTTCAAATGGGGCTTACCAATGGCTTTGGCATTTGGTGTTTATCTTTACAGTTTTGAAACGAGTCGTCAATCTGTTCCCACACCATTTCTATCCTGCCAGTCATTGTGTTTTCACAGTGTCATGCCATTTGAAACTGCAATGATTTCGTAAGTAGCTGCATTCAGTGAGATACTTAGAAGTCATCATTTGTATGCATATTCATTCACTGCCTTTCTCTTTGCCTTCTCTTCGTCATGTTTCATGTTCAAATTGGTTCAAACTTAAAATAAAAACATGGTGAAAATAATCGAGGCTCTTCTCCACAGCATGCCTCCTCCTCGCTGCACTGCTGGTAAGCACCACCCCAGAACCACTTTCTCCTGTCACGAACCTCACAATCTTGAGAGTCCAAGCATTCAATTTTCTGAAACCTGACGTCACACTGGCTGCCAGGTGGACTGCCCTTTGCCCTTATGGCTTCTACCCTGCGAGTGCACACCAGAGACGCCTTCAGACTCACCCATCCCCAATTCAGAATTGGAAGTGAAGCGCTGGATGGAACAGAGCAGGTTAGTGTGTTACCTACATTGGAACTGACCTGGCCCTCTCTAACCACATTGTCCATAACCCCGCCAGTCACTCCGCTGTCATTCTGCACTGATGCACATCCAATGGACTTCCATTTCGCATACTCAGCAACGCACATTTCCCAGGTGGGAAAACCTCTTTCACTTCAACTGCTGCTGCTGGAACTGAACATCATGCATTTTCCATTACATCAATAACAGTTCGAAATTCTGTGGTACTGTAATTCAATGGTACTGTTGTGCGCCTGGGACTTGATTGATGCGAAAAGCAAAGTACTTGTTGGATGCAATTGTGCAACAAGGCAAATCAGTACGTAATATGCACTCGATCTCCAGCACAGTCTCTATCCATGGAACTGTCACCCCTCGCAAGCCAGTTCACGTGGAAATTAAAGGTGTGGACGCTTGAAGGTATAGAGATGGATTGGTGGGAGAATCTGCACTGCTTTGTACAAGTCCACAAATGGGGCTGTTGTTGATCACTGGAACATTATTCGAAGATCTTCAAGTAATTATCGAAGATGGAAAATGCTGGTGCCAACACAACATAAGTTATCTTTATTCTGTTGATATGGGTTTTTGTTTCAGATTCCATTAAATTGCACACCAAGCAGTGTCACGAGGGCATCAAGATCAGCTCCATTGAGATCCATAGTTGATTCACGCGTTTGTTCAGTTCCATCACACGCTGGAGTATCCAAGTGTGCAGAATTGAAGCTCATTGCCACATCCAAAACTTGCATTTCACCCACAGCCAAGCATGAACCCATCCATGACCCAGACAAGTTTCTTTGATTTTGAATGCCAGTTGATTCTTGCTCACCATTTTCATCCACAGGCATCCTACTGCTTATGCCATCAAAACCATCGGCCTGGTGAGTACTTTCTACAAGTGACACTGGATTCTGCTCAAGTATCTCCAACTCTTTCTCATTGAAGTTTGAAATCTTTGTCACAGAACTTGGCCAGTCTGTCATTTGTTTGTTTTGTGAATGTGGTTTTTGATAGTAAACGATTTTAGCACACACTTATCATTCAGACTCCTTGAACTTTTCCTTCCCGCAGGTCCTGCACTGGAACTTTCTTTGCATCAGGCTTGAACATTTGGAATTTTTTGAGCAAGTCTGCCTGGAAGGCCGCGTGCCATGTTTGGACTCCACCACCCACTTTCTTTGGGCAAGCAATTATCCTCCCATTATCTTCATTCTGCCCCATTCTTTGCCTCAGATCTAAAAATGTAAGTACTTTTTTGGTCTGGTTTTGTATGCCTCCTTATCTGTTTGTCTTGTAGTTTCTTCAGCTAAATCTCCTTCTGCCACAGTAACAATGCAGCAATCATCAGATGCATAAAGTAGTCTTGAAGTGCCAAAGTGCATTCCACCTGTCTTAACTAAAACATGTTTCAGATTATCAATACAATAAAAGTCAGTTGCGCAACATACCAAAATATCTTATCCCAGCCATCATGATTGAATATGCCTTTTGCTGCACCTCCTGGATTTCTGCAGTACCTCCTGCTGAGTCGACATTTTCTTTGCTTGCCAAAACCTGACTGTGTGCCAATCTTTCATACTCTTCATGCTCATTTGCACTCAGAGCCGCCCATTTACTGCCAAGCTGAACACCATCATCTGAGGTGACCATTTGAAAATCACTCATCTTCAACAGTTGAGCCTGACTGTCCACCTTCCTCAGTTCTTTGTTTGCTTCTGGACTGTTGTTACTGCTGTTGCATGAACGAGGCAGCTGTCTTACCTTCAAGTTCCTTCCTAAGCCTTTGCAGAAACATCTGGTACCCTGTTGTCTTTTCTGTGACAACAAGTCGGACCTTGCGAGGCTTCTGTATCAGGATCTCATTGAGTTCATGCAGTGACAGATTGTCATCAAGTTGCTGATCGCAGGTGGGTTCTGGCCCTATCGCCGGGAGCACATGTGCATCAACAGCTTGTTTTCTCTTCTGCTGATGGTTGCTGATGGCATTCTGAAACAGACTTGTTAACAACGCAAGCCTCAGGAACGTTTCATCACTGAATAAAAAGGATTGGAAGTACCTTCACTGTTGCAACATCACATTGGAACTCTGTGCTCAAAGCAATGATTCTGTCCTTGAACATCACTTTATTCTCAAGTCCTGCATGGTCAACCTCATGGTGCACTCAGTTGGACTGCTCCATTGTCAATGGCATCTGAGTGATTTGACACCAACATTGTGTGTGTAAGTTGTCAGTCAGGAGAGTGTATTTGGTATTGCACTCACATAGTGACTCTACCTGAAGGACGACACAAGATTATCATTCTTGATGAAGCAGACAGTATGACCCCCGGAGCTCAACAGGCATTGCAAAGAACTATGGTGGGCTTTTTTGTTTTTTGTTTTCCTTCTGTGCCAAGCACAAGATTCCATGGTCACGCAGCTCTCAATCAACTTGTGTGAAAATTAACATCAAAATGAAAAACCAACAGGAAATCTACTCTTTGACAACACGATTCGTGCTTGCTTGCAATATGTCTTCGAAAATTATCGAACCCATTCAATCGCGATGCGCAATTTTGCGGTATTCGTGATTAAGCGATGAACAAGTTTTGAAAAGATTACTCGAAATTTGCAAATTCGAAATGGTGAGTGTCCCCATAATTTGTCTGCCATCTACAACGCGCGTTTGGAACTGAAACAAAACTGCAGGTTGAATATGTTCCGGAAGGTCTCGAAGCTATCATTTTCTCAGCGGAAGGAGACATGCGGCAAGCCATCAACAATCTGCAAGCAACTCATTCCGGGTTCGGATTCATTTCGTACGATAACGTGTTCAAAGTGTGCGATCAGCCATCACCTCAAGTTCTTGGGGCAGTGATCATGGCATGCATGAAGGGCAATGTGGATTCAGCTGTGGAGCAGTTGCAAAAGTTTTGGGTGGATGGGTACAGTGGGGTGGATATTGTGGGGACGCTGTTTTGGGTTGTCAAATTCCATGCCATGCCGGAGTACATGAAGCTGGAGTTTATTCGAGTTTGTGTTTTTTTGTGTCTTGTTGTGAACCAAATTTAGGAAATTGGAAACATGCACATGCGGATGATTGAAGGAGTGCAGAGCGTTGTTCAAGTGTCAGCATTGGCAGCAAGGTTGTGTAATCTCGCAGCAAACTAATTCGGCGCCATTTGGTCAATTGCTTGAATAAACATATGGATGAATGTCTTTGTATTTCACAGCTTGCCAACAACAGAAGGCGGAACAAACACTTGGACATCCTTGTCCACGCCATCGCGCACTTCGCACTCTGTGCACTCGTCCTTGGGGACACCATTGTTCCACGTGAGCACGGCAAACAGAACCTTCTCAGCGCCATGACGACCATGGGAGCATGCCAGACACCTACACCGTACGTGACACCTTGGTTGCCTGTCGCGACAAATGCGCGCACTTTTATCCAATATGGTCTGTCTTCGTTAAACTGATACGGCGCCACCATCACGAGGAAGCGTGTTTGAGTATCGAGTGGGCTTAGTCCCATGGGAATGAATGTCTGTATGGTGTGTGGATGCCGCTCAAGAAGACTTAGTGTGTAAATGGACTGTTCATTTGCAGTTGAGAGTTCTCGTGGATTGCAGTGGAACAGACTCGTAACAGGTTGCACGCTGTCTGACATGGCGTCAGAGTGGAGATGGGACTGTACTTGGCCGCGCTGCTCTGGTTGGCTGAGCTGCGGATGCTGTCTGCGTCACTGCTGGCGGGCGGCCGCGAAGCTGGCGCGGGTCAGTGGCTCAGCAACAATGCGCATTGATTTAATTGGATTATTTTCTAAATATTCAGAATATTGGGCATCAGAAGCAATCAATGACGTAAAGTTAAAATAAACGCGTCGGAGCGGCTGCTGAATCTTCTTAAGGGAAACAAACATGCAACAAACTAAAGTGCAAATGGTGTTGTTCGCAAATACGGTTTTTAATGCGGAAAGAACAGACACAGCCCAACTCCAACCAACCCTCCACTTATCAGCAAACTTCCCCATAGACTCCTTCCGTTCGTACCCATCTTGCCTTGATCACATCCAGCTGCATCATTTTTGCATTGGTTGATTAACGGTTCCATTGATGCTTGCCACGGACATCCTGCTCATGTTGGAGTTGGTGTTGGCGTGTTCATACTTCCAGCGTAAGTTTGGCTTTGCTTATGTAGTTGTGTCCGTTGCAGATGACTCCGGCACAGAATGATGTTGCTTGTTGCGTTTGACGCGTTGTTTGTCTTGAGAGAGAGGGCCATGCATGATGGAGTGGTCCCTGAACGGGCAAAACAAGAAGGGGACGTTTCATCAATTGGGTACCACTTTTTAAGGACGTGCTGCATCAGACACGCTTGCCACTCCACGGACGGGATTGCGGAGGGCAAAAAAGTGGGGAAAACCGGGGATCGCGGCATGATTCAAGAATCAGCGGCAGGGGGGAAGACTCCTCATCAGAGATGATCGAGCCAATAAAATATTCGGCAGCCGCGTTGAAGCAGCCGCGTTGAAGCAGCCGCTTTTTTTGAAGTATTAGTGGGGTTGAGTTTTTGTGGATGATTGTGAGAGGGGATGGCCTGCTTTTATGCATTTTATGTTTTGAATTGTCCCGTCCTTCCTTAACGCACCAATCGGAATGCACCAAGCGACTGCGCACAGTTTTGCTGCTGCTGTGGTTGAGGTGCGGCGCTGTGATTTAAACGTGAGGTTGATGATGGGTTCCTGTCGCGCTCGCCGTCGAGAGCCACGCGTGAACGCGTCTCTGCGTTGCACCCGAGGCCGTGCAAGCATTTGGGCTCTGTCCCACGAGTGAGTCACGTGACTTTATTCGATGTTCAAATTGTAAAGTGTGGGGTATATTATTCCAATTGATATTTATGTAAATTTTAAGAAAATACGCCGTCAATGCACAACTGACATGCACACCAGAAATTTGCATTGTTTTTGCATCAACAGAACAACGTTATTTACTTTTTCAACAATCTTTATTTCACACACTCGATTCACGCGTGTTCGTATTCACTCCAATCGATCGCGTCGTTCGAAACGGCGGCAAACTGTACACAAAGCGGTTGTACTCTCCCTGCAACTGGTTGTTCAGCACTGTTTGATCCATCTCACGATCTGCGAAAACTTGCATCAGGAAAAAGACCTGGAGCAGAGGGAAGGGGGTCAGGGATCATGGTCAGCATGCTGAAAAAAGCAGCACCCACCAAAAAGTTGATTCCAAGAGCCATCGGCAGTTGGTAATGCCAGTTATTTCTGTTCATGCAAAAAAGTGCAAACATAGAGGGTGGAGACAACCAACTGGAGCATGCAGCATCAACAACAATCAAGCAGATAACATTAAAAAAAAATGCCCAAACCAAAACAATGCGGCGGACCATTGAGGTGGATCCCATACATTCAAAACCCATCGCATCTCAACTTTGGTCCTCCTGAGAACATGTTCGCCAGCCGCTTTCCTCTTTTTCGCTCCAGAAAATGGCGTTGATGGCCACGGAGACCACTGCCCCAATGTTTCTCTGAGCCCACCCACAGATTTCGAAACTGGAGTTTTCATGGAATTTCCCACACTTTTTCTTGAAGTTCCGCGACTTGGCGTATGCCTTGTTTCATCGGCCGAGCCGGGTTCCGAATCACTTTCAGACTCAACCAAAGATTCGTCGGTGGGAGACAGATCGATGCTGATGAGTTTCGCGTTCTTTGATTTGGGAATGTACGACGTGTCTCCTTCGAATGCTGGCTCAGTGGGACAGTGGAACAGCGTAAACTGCTTCGAGTTTTTGAAAAGAAACAAAGTGTTTGCGGTGGAAAAGAGAATGATTGCGGCTTCGATCCAGATTGCCTGTTCAATTACACGGGCGGGTGAGTTGACATCATTATATGAGTGGATCAATTACCGTTGCTCCCAGCCAGGTCGTTGTCTTTTGCTTTACGGCGCTCTTTGGGACATAGTCAATGAACTCGTCGTCCGTAAACACATCTCCGCGCATGCCCTTGACAGCCACATATACGACAGTGAGCGCAAGGCCAGTGCAGTTGCTGGTAAGGAAGACCAAGATTACTCATCGCAGTATGATCGCACGCAAGATGTGCGCACAGTCACCTCCACCAGCGCACATCGATTTCGAGCAGGGAAATGGTCTCGTTCAGACGCAGCATCGCGTCAAAAGGCGCATTCGACATGCGCTCGAGAAGCGGCGTCTTTCGAACAAGGCGCTTTCGTGTCGTCATTTATTTATTCTTTTAACTTTATCCCTTCCCACACTGCACATGCCCTTCTGCCAATGACAATCTTCTTGTTCGCAGCGTCAACAGCGTGTACTAATGTTGCCCATATTGCGTAGCTGTTTTGGGTGGTTCTCCGGTGGCTGCTGGCCTCTGGCGCATCGGTCATGGAATTGTTCATGCACTCAGTCAGGCGAGTTTCTCCGACCCTTCAAGCGCGACAACGTCTCACACTTACCGCGCAAACAGAAGTATCCAAACAAGGAATCGCTTGTTTTCACGGCAAACAACGCGCGATTCACGTATAAACAGCTCGATAACGGTGACGCATTCAAGCCCCATCTTTTTTGTTAATCGCACTGACACTTCTTTGCATGTCTCCTAGAGGTGAACAAGGCCGCTAACTGGCTGGGCAAGAATGGCGTTGCGAAGGAGATGTGGTTGCGATCGTTGAAAGAAACGCGCACGGTTACTGCACCGAGTGCAAAGTAGGACAAGTCGGCGAACTGATTCCCAAAATTGATGACTCGAGTTTGACAATGGCGTTCAAAGGGTACTACGGCGAGACAAGGACAATTTCATGTACTTTGTGGACCTTGTTGGTGACACGTTTCGATGGAACGGTGAGATTGTTTCGACGCAGCATACGGTCATTGGTATACACCACATTGACACTCCCTACTCAGCATTGGATCTCGGTAATTAGACTAAATTCATATGATTAGCAGGTGGCCAAGTTTCTGATGTTCTGCCCATGTACGCTGGGGTTCATGAAGCAAATGTGTATGGCGTGCGCGTTCCTGGGAGTGAAGGCCGGGCGGGGATGGCGGCTTTGAGTGCTTCAAGCGAATTTGACGTGAAGGGATAGCCATTGTTTCTGAACGCGAACTTGCCCAAGTACGCTGTTCCAATTTGGGTGCGAATTCTTCAAATCGATGATTCAGTGCGAGATTCCCATACTGCTACGTTTGAGCAGAAAAAAAGTTGCATTCCAAGAGCAGGTGTGATGTCCGCTTACATTCGACAACCATTCTCATTTCTTACCGCAACACAGGGATTCAATACTGACGCCGTGGGTGTTGACCAGCTCTATTGGTTGAAACCCGGACACTCACAATACTCGCGGTTTGGGAAGGCTGATTGTTCCTCGGTGATCATGAATGGGCTTCCTCGCGCACAGAAATAATTCTGGTTGGATTTTATAGTGCCATCGATACTTGACCAACATGGCACCTATTTTGTTATTCTGCTGAAATTGCGTCTGTGCCTGTTGAATAAATGGACTGTGTATGGCATAAATAATGACATGAAGCTTGACGAATCTTGCTTCAAAAGAAACAGAGTCGTTTCTCGGGTCGTATAATATCCCGCGTCATTCTTTTGTCACAGAAGCAACAAAGATATTTCGACTGTCTTTCAGCTGTGCTCTGCTGGTGTCCTTCTTTGTGCAAAATGACCCTATTTTCATGGCAGCGACCGGTGTTTGTTTTTCATTGTTCATTCACGCGTGCTTCGCTCCTTTGCTCCCTCTCCTTCGTTCTCATCTCGCTCTCTCTCCCGTCCATGCGTCCTCCTCCTCTCCCTCCGTCTCTGTCTCTCAGTCACTCCCCCCCTCTCCGCTACCTCAGTCACTCGCTCCGCTCACAATCCTCGCAAGAGCCCCATGTGAAAGCCAAGCACTGCTTTCCAGAACAGAGCCCCTTCTTTTTACCAGTTCCAGAATGAAAATTTTACAATTTTTTCAAGGGCTCAAAAAACGGGTATATAAACAGCGACGCGCCCCATCAAAAAGCAGTTCCATAAACTCACAAGAAAGAGAATGTCCCCACCCATCCCTGAACGCCTGGACAAGTGGACCTTGCGTCGCAGGCGTCGCTCTCACTCTCCAGCCCGTCCTCCGTCCGCCAACTACCCTCGCAAGGCCATGACGACACAAGCCAACGTTGCACGCGTCTCATTTATGAGCGCATCAAGAGCAGATCGGAGCCTTCTTCATTCCCCCTTCCTCACCCACCCATCCAATCTCCCCCATTCTCTATGAGTAGGACTTGTCTGCACGCCTGGCCAAGTGGTCTTGCGTAGCGACTCTCTCCAGGCAATGATGACAAAAACTTTTGCGACTTCATCTTGTTGAAACAAATGCATGTTA